>VZRO01000700.1:2097959-2221650 GCA_013397915.1 Daphoenositta chrysoptera
GTGAATTTCAGGCTAGAATTTGCTTATCCTTAAAACGAGAACACCCCATGTTTGGCCCATGTCTGCAGTATAAAAAAGACTGTAAGATTACCATGGGAGAGGAGAGATTAATATGTTTTCATTGCAATAGACTGTTTTTTCTCCGGGAGGGCAGGACTTTTGCAAGTAGCAGTTTAAAAACCACGGCAGAGCAAAGAGAAGACCTCTTTCTTTCCCCTAAGTTTGAAAAACTTTGTTAAGTACCCTAATACTGAACCGAATTCCATCATTGTTATCCTTGATGCAAGCTGAGTGCGGGGGAAATACTGGAAAAGGAGGGGAATGTTTATTTCTTATTCTCTTAATTTTTCTGGTTTTTTTTTTTCTTTTAATCTTAGTAACAATAAACTATCTTTATATTTTATAGAAGTTTTTAAGCCTGATTTGTCATGTCCTCCTAATTTATAGATTTATATCTCACAAACACAAATTAGTGAGCTGAATCCTGGCTGCTGCTGTTGTTTCAGCTTGTGCATTGAACCTAACCCGTTACAAGGGAAAAATAGCAAAGAAAAGTTACTTGCAGCAGTTGTTATATTATTTTTAACTTTTTTTTAACATTGCAATGTCAGTCATTCGATCTTTTTCTTTTTATCAATTCCTTACAGCTGTACTTGAATGCTCATGGTGTACTCAGGCAGCTAAGGTGTCCTGACTGACTTATAGGCAAGTTGATATTACCAAGTCTAGAAAAAAATTAGTTTTCTTTGCAAAGAAATACCTTTAGTATATCTCTTCCCCATGTCCACTTAGGTACAGTTTCATTTGAAGTGTCAGAGTTAATTTTAATAGGCATCAGATAGGAAAGGAAAGGAAAGGAAAGGAAAGGAAAGGAAAGGAAAGGAAAGGAAAGGAAAGGAAAGGAAAGGAAAGGAAAGGAAAGGAAAGGAAAGGAAAGGAAAGGAAAGGAAAGGGTCACAGTTAGCAAGCAGCCCTCAGAGGGAATGAAGGAAATCCAGAAAAATGGGTTGGCAGTCTGAACCTTTCATATTGCATCTTGCTGGCCAACCACATTGACATATATTTTTGTCTCCTGATGAAGAAAACCTTTTTCTCAGCTTCTCTTCGAATGCACAACCACTCTCCAGACTGCAGCTGTGTGCGTGCAACTGTCTATACCTCCACAGGTCCTAAAAAATGATCCAGGAAGCAGCAACTGAGAGTAATACAAAAACATTTATAAGAAGCTGAATTGCCTAACCTTCAAAGTTCCAAGCCTGGCATGCGGTAAAGGCTGTGTGGCCAGAACTGGCTCTGCTGTCAAGTTAAAACTTGTAGATTTTGCTCAGTATTTTGCATTAATGAACAGGGATTAATTTTACTGAAGAAAGTATCAGTGCTACTTAGAGATCTTGTGGGAGCAGTCATGTGCTGTTCTTGGCAGAATTCCTTCATCATCTAGTTAATAACTTTAGTTTCCTGCATTGTTGACCCAGAGATATCTTTGAGGAGAGATGGATGATGAAAATAATTTTTCTTTTAATCTTTGATTAAATATGATAATGACATAGTTGGACTGATACACATATTATAAGAGTTGTTTCAAGGAAAGAGGGCACGGGAAAGGATGGACTATCTTTCATTTACAAAGCCTTTCTGCATATGCTTCTGGTGAAAAAAATTTCTCATTGTGGTAACTAGTTTGTATTCTAACCTGAATGTTAGCTTTGGGACCAAGTTTAATCAAGAAACTATTTTTTCAAAGAAGAAAATTACAGCTAATCCTCCTAAGTAGATTTTAGTAGTTTTCTGGAGTTAATACAACATAAGGAACTTCATGAAGTTACATGGCAACAGGACCATTGTCTCCTATGTTCAGTATCTCTTTTGAGATTTCCAGGAGCTAAGTTTGAAAGTGATGTGAATTCTGCTCTGTATGAAGTGGAAAGAAAAGCAATTGGTTCTGGAGACAAATTTTTGAAGAGATCTCAATCTGGAAAATGTCCTTCGAATGGCAAAAAACCATTAGTAACTTGGATCATTTTACTTCCTTATATATACAAAAAAAATCTTATACATCTGATATACTAGGAAGGCACTGTGCAAAAACTCAGCAGTAGAAGTGCTATCTATTTCCCATAGCTTACCCTGAAAATTCATAGTAACTGAAGAGTACAGAGATCCAGGTGACTCTGGTTTTGCCTTTGCTCTGTTAGAGGTTACTGAACACAGAAATGTCTATTTTGGATAAACAGACTATGCTGGCCTGTCAAACACACTCATCCAATAAATTTGTTATAGGAAAGAGCTAGAAAGGCTCTTCTTCTTGAGAAATTCCTGACCAATTATTATTTTTTATTTGAAAATACAGAGTTTATTATATTTGTACCCCTTTTCTTTGCACCATGGAGGGGAACTGAACGAATGCTACAAAATGTGTCCACTTTGTTACAAATTAACAGTTTTCTGGGATGGGACACTGAGCAACCCAGTCTAGTGAAAGGTGTCCCTGCCCATAGCACGGGGTTGGAACTAGGTGATTTTAGGTCTCTTTCAATTTTCAATGATGCCATGCTTTTATAAGTGTCCAATAGGATTTTAATAACCCTCCAAAATCCTATCGGCTTGGCATTAAGGTTTGATGGCTCTCCATTCCATGCTGATTCGGCTTCCATAAGTCAGCATTTAAGTCAGCCACCTAAACATTCAGAATCAAATTCCCCAATTACCCAATTTTTTCCAAGACTGAAACGAAACCAATCTAAAAAAATTCTATGATTTCTGAAAGATGAATTATTAAAATTCTTTTATTAAGATTAGATAAATTAATTTATTGATCTTTTGTAAACTTAAAGAAATGCCCAAAAAATGAAGTTCCTTTCAAAAACATTTTTTGTAAGTTGTATCAACATGCTTCTTTTTTTTTTACTTCAGAAATAAATTCTCTCCAATGCTTCTCAACATAGTATTTTCTGTCTGAAAAGGTACACATAAAATATTTTGTGTTATATTATTAAACCTTTTCATTGCACTTTCCTACACATAAGATTAAATTGGAATAAGAAATTGATGTCACTTAAAACTAGGGATATGGACAGGAAGAAAGAAATGAAAAAAAAAAAGAGTTGCTAAATTCTTAAAACATGTCTCATTTTTGTTTACAAATCATTGGCCAACACATCCTGAGACAGACATGCAGTATTCTGTCAGAAAAGTCTATGTAAGATAACATTGGTACAGGTGTATACATGATTTATGCCATGTTTCATTTAAATCCTATTCTCTTCTCTGCTTCTAATTTGTGCAACTGTTGTACATTTTTGGAAACCAAAGCAATGATTAGTGATTAAGAACACAGTTTGTTGGATGAACTTTGTATTAAGTAGCAATTTACAACCTAGAAAGGTTTAGGGGACAAACCTAGGGCTTGTTGAATACTCAGCAGATGAAAGGCCAGGAGAATGAGGTAGCTGCATGCATGAAAATGTTGAAACTACATGTTTTAATATGTATGATTAGCTCTTGCAACAAAACTGGAATTTAGGGGGAAGCTCGTGAAAAGCAGAAAAATTTCAGGCATAGGGAAAATGTGTGCAAATGTGAATGCTTTATGTGATCTCATTCACATGGCTGAGAAACCCATCTGCTTCTGTTTTCTTGCTTGCTTGCTTTCAGTCACACAGAGTTCTGTGATGCCACCCAAATAAAATAACCACCATCAAAGCAAATAAAGACAATTCCCTTATCTGATAATTGTGGCCTTGCTCATCCCCTGCTGTGCATGCTTCTTAAAAAACCAGTGTCATTGACATCAGCAGCTCCCAGTACATGATGTCTCATTTGTACACCACAAGAAACAGAGCGGGTAAGAAATGTTCCCAAGAACTAGAAGGCCATTCATTGTCAATTAACAACACTCTTTAATGGGTTTCTTAGCAACAACATTTGCTTTAAGCATAGGCCACTAAGGGACGTGTTCTGTATTGTCAGACAAACAGCAAATGAAGGCAGCTATTGATCTGCTGGGTGCTGAATTACAACATACAAGGATAACTATGTCAAAAGTACATTTGGAGTCAAAATGTTTATAGTACAAGATGTTTCCATTAAGAATGAAATGTTCCTTCCATTCCCCCAGTGGGATTTACATCTAAATATATGATTTGCTGAAGGAATTTCAATCAGGAATTGCCAAAAAGGATGTCAAATCTCCAGTCTTGAAGTTAGAGAAACATGGTAAAACTCCAATACCAGTGGAGACCAAATCCAGGTGAAAGCATTTAGTCAGAATATTTTAGGGAAGATACAGAACTAAGGCATTGAAAAGCTTTCAAGAGGCCATCCAGTTCTAGAAGAAAATTCCAGTCTGAATTATGCATAGTTCCAGGGCATTACTTTAACCTGATGAAAAATTTCTCCTAATGCTTCACATAATTTTTTGTCTAGTATCTGATTTTTCATCCTTCTCTTGTTCAAGCACCTGGGCATGCAGGACTGCTCATTTCCCTCTCTTTGTTTGGCAAGCATTGCTTTATGTGTTTAAGAATACTATTTTTCTGAATTAAAAAATGCCATTCCTGGATTCATTCCGCATACAACAGGTTTTCTTCACATCTGTTTACTTTTGCTTCTTATTGAGCATATTTTTCTCCCTTTGTTTTTCTTGAAGGTGTTAATAGAATCACAGAATGGTTTGGCTTGGAAGGGACCTTAAAGATCATCTAGTTCTGGCCCTGCTGACATGGCCAGGGACACCTTTCATTAGCCTGGGTTGCTCAGATCCCCATCCAACCTGGCCTTGAACATTTCCAGGGATAGGGATGAGGGATGGTGACCAAAGTAATGGTGACCAAAGTCTAATACTCTCACTGAGCCCTATCTGGAGGGAAAGCTTTGCCTTAGTACTGTACCTTAGAGTCAAATACTCCTGTTTGTGTAAACAGCTGTGTCTGTACATCAACAGGCTCTGTAAACTCTTCCTCTTCCTTGAGGTCTGGCTACGCACGCTCAGGGCCAGCTTTGCTATGGCTTGGTTGAATAAACTGTGATCACCTTGTTGTGAAAGAGCTGGGGCAGAAAGAGCTCCCCTTTCCTTGGAGCTGCATTTGAACCCATGCCCTCTCTGCCTGGCCTTGACTATTGCCTGCCTGACTATTGCTCTAGGCATGGCTATGCCTGGACAGGTACCTCAACACCACGACCTGCAGACTTGACCTGGCTGGATCTCAGCCCTGTCCTGGCCCTGTCACCATGCCGAGCAGCCACGTGGCTCTGGGTGTGCCCTGGTCACCATCCCTGGGCGTGCTGGGTCCGATGGGAGCCTGCCTGGTGAGGAGGGAATCCCATGGCCACCCTGGGCACCCTGCACCTGTTGGGGCAGCTGGTCAGTGCTGTGGTCTGGCAGCAACTCAGGATGACCCACAGGCTCCTTTCAGAGCCAATCAGTGTCTAGAGATAAATATTCCCTACACTATATGATGCAGTTGGCTGTTTCAGGTGGAATGCTTTCCCCGTATTTTACCAGTCTAAACGCAAGATGGACTAGCTTATGTTTCTTCAGTCTTTTTGACCACTGTCAAAAAAGGTAATTTTACAGATTTTCACAGAGTTAGTCTGAAGGACAGCTGTTGTTATCTACAACCCAGGCATGGAATAGTCTTCAGTTAAATAAAATTTCATTTTAGGTAGTTGATATTATTTGCTAGATGCTTAATCAGAGGGTGTTACTCATCTCTGACCAGTAGTGGTTGTTGGATCTGCGTTGTTTTCCGGGCTCATTCACAGCTGTCAACAATGTTAAGCCTCATTTCAAATATTTCTTAAAACAGCAGTAGTTGTTTGGGCACTATTTTGTTATGTTTCCGTTATCCTTTTAACACTCATGCTAAAAGGCAACCATCAACTGGTGGTGAAAATAAGCCATATACTAGCTTTATACAAGTTCTAAAACTGTGGATAGACAACTTGTCTTCTCCTGGGTGGACTCTTTTTTCAAGGACTATTTCTTAAAAATAAAAAAAATGTGCAATACAATTTGTACAAAACCTGTACAACACAATGCGATTTCATTGAAAATAAGTACAAGACATTTTATTTTAAAGCTCTATTCACGTTTCCGTTCTCATCAAGCAGACATTTTGACCAGGGTAGAAAACCTGTAAAAAACAAGTACGAAAGAGAACATAGCCAGCGTCTACCTTGGTTTCTTTAATCGTTGCACAGCCTGAGGCACTGCCAGGCACCAGAGAGCCATCCCCACAGACTGCACTGTCCCTGCTGGCCTCCCACTGCTTCCCCTGCCCTGCCCGTGGCCCAGGATGAGACATCAGCCCCCCGAAGGCTGTCAGCCCCTGCCTCAGCACTGCCACAGCAGTGCTGGTTGGTCCCCAGCCCCTCGCAGCCCTTCCCTGCTCGGCCATGGGCCCTGCCGAGCTGGGCCCACCCGTGGGATCATAACCCATTCCTGTCCCCAGCGAGGTGCCAAAGACCAGGGCTGAAGCTGAGCCAGTGGCTCCCAGGGCCCTGCTCCAGGCTGGGAGTGGGATGAACTTTGACTGCCAAGCATTTAGGGAATCAAATATTGTTTCCTCTTAACAATGGCTATTGTGCAGATATTTATGCTGTCCTCATTAGCTCTGTCCCAGCCCTTGAGGTGAGGGAGAAGCCATTGTTTAGCCCTCTGAAGGCCTTTTTCTAAAAAGACCTCCCTGTAGTTTTGGAGAGTTATCATGGTGTGTTTCCTTGCTGTGCAATGTATATTTGTACACAGCTCTAAGGGCAAAGGCAGCCCCATGCTGGAGGCACAGATGAGATGAAGGGGGCTGGCAACTCATGCCCCACTGCCATCTGACCCAGGTGTAAGGGGCTTTTTTTCTTCAGGGTGCCCAAGGCTACAAGCAAGTGGTAGATTTAGCTGCCCTTATCATAGTGATGCCATGATGATTTTTTGCCTTTTCTCTTATACCCCTTTTATATACTTTTTCTGTAATAGCTTTTATGTATTCTTAGTGCTTCTAGCCCACATTCTTAGACCTAGTATTTTGTTAAGCCAAGAGACCAAACATCTTGGAAGCCTCATAGTGAGGGGTCAGAAAGCCCCAGACACCAAGGTCCTCTCATGAACACATTCTGTAAACTGAGATAGGCCCAGCCGGGGGAAGGTTCCTGGGGCAGGGGGTTCACTGGAGCCTCTCCCTGGGGAATCTTTGATGGATGTGCTCATTTGTAAGGCCTGGAATGTGATCCCCGACTGCCCGTGGGTGTGCATTCCGTGTGCTCTGCGGGCATTGCACCTGGATGGGCTGCACCTGAGGGGCCTGCAATAAATACCCAGGGAGAAAACCCCTTTTTCCCTTCTAACCGTGTTTGGCTCTTAATTTTAAGACCAGGAAAAGGCAACAATAGGTCTTCAGACCTTCTGCTTTTCTGCTTTGTCTTGGTAGCAAAGGAATGGTTGTGCCTGACTACATCTAGGGAGGGACCTAGGGATTTCATATATAAGCCTATCTACAGAAATGTTCCTTGTTGACAATGAGATTTGAAGCAGGCAACTATCTTGCATAACTAATTTTTGTTATTGAATAGTCATAAGTTTTCTACTTTATTCTTCTTTCTAAATCCTAGAACAAAGTTTCTTTAATGTATCTTCCTTGCCTTTACCACATCCAGAAAAACAACACTGTACAGGTTCAAGGCCTTGCAAAAAGTTCAAAAGACAGAAAAGTTCAGGAACTTGATTTCACTGCCTACCCCATATCTAGCCTTTGAAGATGTTTATGGATAGACCAGACTGCAAATGCAAAGTCACATCTGTCAGGAAAAAAATCTTATGTGTCAATTTCTTCATCAGATATTCTACTACATGTCTGTCTGTCTTGATCCCACTGCTCTTTTAAACAAGTTAGGGCCAAAATAGGGACAAGGAAATTACAATTTGTAAAGGTTATTTTACTATGGACTGCCTGTTTGCATTTTAGTTAAGGTAAACCCTTCCCAAAACAAATAGTTTAAAATAATATTTTAAAAGTTAAACATTTTAAGGCCACACAGAAAAGTTATTAGGTTGCTCCTAAACACATCTTGTAGGGTTCTTGAGGCCTAAAATACAAAATTTATTTATGTGATTTGGCAAAGATTGCACAGTGGATTTGTCACTTTTTCTGTGCAAGCATGTTGACCTTATTTCAAGTGGCCTGGATGATGCTAGCAAGCATCAATACCCAAAGTATTTCTCTCTTCAGACGGTTTGATAGTCATTGCTTAAATCCCTTCCCAATGGCTTTCTGTTTTTTAATTCAGTCCCTCTGCTACTCTTTTATGCTAATTAAGAACAATTTTGGGACTTGCCACAGAGTTATTACTTTCTTTCCTGCTAATGTGTAGATTTACCCAACTCTGCCACTGAGCTATGAAAGGGAAAACAAGGTAAAAAATATGCAAGATTCTTGGTTTTTTTACTCTCCTGTTACAGGTCAGAAAATTTCATTTTGACCAAAAGAAAATCCTCTGTAAAAAAAAGAAAGCTTCTTCTGCACAATGTCGTCTAAACCTTGCATTTCAAGAATCTTCTTCAAGTTATGAGAGATTTTTTCTCTCTATGAAGAGACAGAGTCCTCCACCCCCCACAAGTTTGGTTTACAAAACGGCTCTGTTTCCTAGGTAAAGAAAGAAAAAACCTTTCAACATTCTGAAGAAAACTGATCATGTTCTTTGGATTATGAATCATTTCAGAAAGTCAGGAGCTCTTATAACTCTGGTTTCTGACTCTTGCTCTGAATTGTATTGTTTCCAAAGTGAATCTCCATTTCACATACTTAATAATCCAGAAGTTCCTCTATTCTATGCAGTAAAGTTTCAGAGGCTATAGTGCATATCCTCAAGAGACAGAAGTCAACATAGATACAGGAATGTAATTCAAGCTCTACTGATTTATATTTGCTGAAGATATGCTGGTGAATTAGATACAAACAGGGAATGTACTCTTTGAAAGACAGGACAATCCTGTAAGGAAACTGGTTGAAGTTGCCACTTGCCAACAAAGTCCTTTTCTACTGCATTGATAGATAACAAGTGTTTCAAAGACAAAGAAAGTACCACCTGGGAGTAATAGAACCCTTGTCTTACCCTTGACTTACCATATGTATTTTCAAATATTTTTTGAATGATCCTTTGTGCCAGATTAGTATGGTTTTGCCACATTAGAAACAATTCAAAGGGTTTATTTTCAGAAAGCTAATCTTATAGCTTGTGCCTCCACCATCAAAATAAAAAATCAGAAAGATATTTCAAGGCCACCTCTGGATTAAATATCTCTCTTCAGAAAATATTGGTCATGGACGTCACCATCAAAAAATAGAAGTCTGTTGGCTCTGTCCTCTTGTCAGCTTTGTCTGTCTTGGGCCCCTGAGCTCAAGAGTTACAAGGCCATGGAAAAAGAATTTGTCAGTCTCCCCCTTTGCCACCAAATCTGAAGGGATTTCCTAGCTTCTTAAGACCTTCAGCCTCAGTGAAGAATACATCCCACCAGCTAACTGAGGTCTCTGTGTTCGGCATTGTCCCACTACCTTCACACAAGTTGCTGTGTTCAAAAGTACATGTGAGACAGAGGAATAGCAGGAAAAGAAAGGCTGAGTACAGTACTGAGCTTCCCTCTCAGACAAATACATATCTGTTTCATAAGCTATCCTTGAGACAGTGAATATAAATGTGAAGAGAACACGACAGAGCTTCCTAATCATGGGATAAAAAAGCTCATCTTGGTGTAAATCTAATGGGGTTTGAAGCAGTTTAATTTATGGCATGCATTTAACTGATAACCAGTGAACTATACATTCAGGACCAATATCAACACACAAACAAATGTCAGATGTGCCTATGACCGTCAATGCAGTATGTTATGTCCTAGGGCAGGTAGAAGAGCAGCACCTGTTTACCAACAGGGAAAACCTCAGGAGTCCCTGAAGTAAGATCTCCCCAGTATTGTGCTTTGCCTTCTTTCCACATGCTGTTCTCTGCCGGATTGCTCCTGGCTGCCTCACATGTTCTTCTCAGAAACAAGGAAACAGCATCTGAAACTGCTCAGCATGTGGAAACAGAAGAGACTGTGGTGACAGAGTATGGGGGTGGAGTGTGGTGCCCTAAAAATAGGTATCCAAGGGCTATTTAAATGCTCAAAGTTATCAGGCTGCCACTTCAGAGTGCCATGAATGTCTTTTAGGACAGAGAACCTAGGAAGGGGTTGTGTTATAACTGATAGCCCATAAGGATTTCTTTCCCAAACATCGCTGAATTCCTCATGGTTACATGACAGCACCAAGCCCAGTTCAACACATGTAGTGGAGTTTGGAGACTCAGTCAGCTTTCCATGAAGTCAATACTTACACCTAGGACCAGCGAATCATAGAATTGTTGAGTTTGGAAAACACGTTTAACATCAAAGAGTACAACTGTTAACATTGACAAGTCCACCACTAAACCATGTCCTTAGGTACCTCATCTCTTACATAACTCCAGGGATGATGACTCAAACACTTCCCTGAGAAACCTATTTCAATGCTTGACAACCTTCCAGGGAAGAAATTTTTCTGGTGACCTTGGGAGGCAACTTCCCATTAATGCTAAAATGAAGAGAATGAGTTTATTTTGAAATAATATAAGACAAAAAGTCAAAATAATGTCATGCAAAATATACAGTAAGTGCCTTATGGTGTTAAAACCACAGCAATATAATTCCATTTGGGAATCAAATTACTTTGGGGAAGAGGGGGAGATTGGTAATGCCTATTCAGTATTACTGGAAGGACTGTAGCTTCAAAGGCCCTCTTATTCCCTTTCTGCACTGTAAGGTCAGGGTTTCCCTTTGCTGGTGTTCCCAGCATCTTGGCTTAAGACACAATTATTCCTGCTTGTAACAAACCTCCCCCATCCTCATTTAATATCCTCATTTCATACTAGGACATTAGATTTAAGTGGGCTGAATCTTCAATTATTTAAACTGGATGAGTTACTGAAGAAGTTAGTCTACCCCAACTTTGGCAGTTAAAGATCTAAGCTGAGCACCTGTAGTACCTTTAAAGTTGGTTCAAAGGAAAAAAGTGCCTCCATAAACAACTCATCTTATCTTAAAATAGTTGTCCAAGACAGATCGAGTGAACTATCTCTGGAGGTGGCCACTTTTCTCTAATAACTGTAAAAGAAGACTGCTGTGACTGACCCAAACTTAGCCATCTAACTCTCATACCTTTAGGATAGATTAGATGCCATCTGCTTTTTGGCTTCTAAGGGTATCAAGGAATGTCAGAGAGGCAATGTTGGAAAAATCAGGTTTCCAAGGAAAAAGGAGTGCCAGGTCCCTCATTCCATTTAGTCAGAATTAGTGAACAATACTATAGAAAGCTGCCAATTAATTTTCAGCTCCAATCCACGACACCTTTGTTTTGTGGAGATATTTCTATTTTGAAAGCAGACTTTCTGTGAAATGCTGTTCACTTTCACATTTCTTTTTTCTTCATCAGATTGTCAGGTGTCTTACACAAAAGTTTCCTTCTGACACTCCAGATTTACAGCACTGTGAAAGGAGAGGAATTCACTGCCCAGGCTCGTGTCTTAGTCCCAGGCAGCATATGCACCTCCTCCACAAGAGAACATTTATTCTTGCTTTGCTAATCCTGAAGAAAAGTAGCTCTAACTCTGCCTAGCTCTGGGGATTATAGCGTTTAAACAGTCCAGAGAGCAGATACTCGTAACTTGGGTCATTTTAAAAAGCAGCATTTCTTAGCTTCCTATTACAACAAGGTGCAGATTTGCCATTTTAGTTTTTCAGTAGAAAGACTACAAAAGCAGTGGGGAACTGACTCCACATTGTAAGCTATAGACTTGGGAAGTACAACAATACAGAGACAAGTATGTAGAAAGTACACAGAAGATTTTTTTTTACTTTTTCAGGTACAATACAGATTTGGTTTGGTTGTATGAAGTATTCTTGTTCCCAGAGTCTGCTTTGTTTCCAAAATAATATAAAGACTTATTGTAAATAAAAAGGAACCTGTAACTTTCCCAGTCAGATGTCTAAATCAATGAATCATATTAGAAGAAAAAACCCACAGTGTTTTGGCACAAAAATATTCTGGAAGTTGTTGTTGCTTTGAAATGGCATAAATGCAGACACCATCACTGAAGTGACAAAGTCTCATTCAGTAGGAATCCCATGCCAAATTACAGAGACTCAGCAGAGAGACTGCTGCCATGAAATATTGATTTAACAATAAATCCACATCATAGGAGCTAGACAAGAAATGGTTTTCAATGCAAGCCTTTGCAGAGTCACATATCAGGTTTCATTCAGCCTTTAGCCCAGCTGTGTACCCACTGCAAGGATATTCCTGTGAGACTAAGAGGCAGGGTAGACTTGAAGAGAACATCCCCATATTTCAGTATCTCCAAATCCAGCTTCCCTTTGCAGAGGTTTCTGCTGCTCTGGGAACTCTCCACAGCTGTGCAGAAGGGGCCAGATCCTCCCTGCAACATCTGCTCCATTCAGAGACCATGCAGGGGGAGCAAACAATGCCAGGGTGTACAAAAGTTAAGTGTCTGTATCCTCCAGTGAAAGACAAATACTGCACTCCTGAGAACAGAGTGTAGGAGAAACTAGGAAGAAGTGGTTACTGCATAATGACTTTCTGCAGCTTGGAGATGACAAGGTATTTAACAGATCTCTGATTTGTTTGTAATTACACCTGCAAGAATACCTTAGGACCTCTGTTATGGGAGTCAAAACATGGCTTAGACTTGAAGCAGTTTGTATAGACATTACAAAGAAATGCATAGAAGCTTGTCCCAATAAGGGTATATGTCTTTAACAATCAATACTGAAATGCGATTTAAAATATCCACCAAAAACTTGAAATCAAAAGTAGCTCTGTGAGTGGCAACTTGAAAGCTGATTTTTACATTTCCATCTCTTGACTGTTTGGAATTTAATGCTAAATGGCAATGTTTACAGTTTGTTCAACTGTAATTGTGTTAATGATGAGTTTATGTATGTAAGTTCAGCCTTAGCATAATTGATATTTTAAATAAATTTGTTTCACTAAATTTTAGCATTCATTACTTGTTTAGCATTCACTAAATTACAGGGTTTACTTCACAAGTCTATCAAGAAAATAAAACTGAGGTAAGTTATTTGTCTAAACTACAGTCTAAAATCTGATTAAATTAAAATTTGAGTGCTTTGATTCCCGTCAGTGTTTAACGAATACTTTTAGACTTTTCCTTTTGCTTCTTGTTTCCTTCTTTATGGAAATACCTTAGAGCTAAATGGTAAGGAAAAACCTAGCCATTGAATTCAGCATCATCCCTCAGAAAAGATTTTGGAGGCTCAGTGCAATCTATTGAAAAGGCTGTTCTATCAAAATAAAGGTAAAATTGAATGAAAATAGCTATTTCCACTTCTTTGGAGTGATAGCAGAACAGAGAATCTCATCAATTCATACTCATCTGAGCATAGCAGTTCTTGTTCTCATCTACAGATGTAATCTGTAAATGTGAATTTTGTCTCTCCACCTGCTGTTTACCGCCTTGGATGAGTTAGGAAAGTTTCACAGCTGAAGAGCTGCATGTCTAAGGCCATTTCAGTGGCAGAGACTGTCATGGTGACCCCATGATCTCTTTAGATATATCACTGCCATTTAGCAGGAGATACTGCAGTCCCTTTTCAGGAGCAAGCAAGGGCACCATAATTGTATGTGTATGGTCTCTGTTAGCCACAGGTCAGGATGGATTTCAGTCAACGGTGCCTGTAGGAATGTGATCTGATTTAAAGTCCAGCCCTATGCACAAGCCTGTGTCGCATATGGTTGTTCATGTCTCAATAAACTGAGTAATTGTCTAGGTGCTAAGGGAGATCAGGAGATCAGGACATCTGGGTTCAACTCTAAGGAAAAAGATTACATAAATTTGCAGACTTTTCTTCCACTAACATATCTGGTGAGTGTGACATGTTGAGACTTAAAACTCTGTGAGGAGGAAGAGGAGACAGAAAAGCTAATAAATAAGCTTTCTATGCATTGCTCATCAATCTTAACTATTGAGGTGGAGTTTGATCAAAAGGCCTTCAATTCTTAGCAACCCCTACTCTCCCAGAAGAGGGATTTTTTAACGGCTCAGTTTGCTGACAGTGGCAATTGTACCAGTAACCGCCAATAGCAGTGTCTGAGAAAAAGACATTTCTACAGCTGCCTGCTGCTCAGAGCAGGCAGGTGTGCTCAAGCTCCCCTTGTCCTCTTTCCCTTGATATCTGTTGCACTCACTTTGCTCTTTGTCCATTCCTCCTTACTTACGCATACCCCAGCCCAGCACCAGCTGAGCAGTTTGCTCCCCACAGTAAAATTTCCATGGGTGAGCAATGTGTGTGCTGCAGCTGAGGCCAATACTCTGCAGTGACTACCATATGTTGAATTACTTCTTGCTCTACTAAATACCCTTCTTCTACCTCACTCCATCCATACTACTTTTATAGCAACAGTATGAGCTCCATCTGAGGCAATTATTCTGTTTTCAATTTCCCTTTAATATCTGAAGTCAGCCTGTTTACTGTATTTCTGCACAGGGAAGTACAAATCTACCCTTTGCCAAACATTAGGATAATTTGATATCTCAGCCGGCTTCTTTGCGAATAAGGTCTAGTAGACTGTGCCCAGATCCTGATGATATCCCAGGCACAAACACAGTAATAGGAAAATGAATACATTTTATCAAAACACGATCTTTCTTGTGCTGTTGTCCCTTACACAACACCCAGCCTAAATGCCTTTACAGCTTATCCACAAGTGCACAGCTGGCCTTGTCCTCTGTGGAAGGAGCTGTGTGATTGCATGTGGTTAGCACATTATTTGCAGACTGAAGCTTGTATCTGGAAACTCCAGCCATTAGGCTGTTTATTAGAGTGAAAACCAGTTTGTGGATCCACACCTCTTTCCTTCACAACGTTCCTCTGACTTATTGTGGCCACCCCTACTATCTCGGCCAGCTCATTGTTCAGTTGTAGTGTTTTCAGTTTCCAGTTTTTCCCATTCTGGCCATGGCACAATATTGTTGATTTCTTCTGCCAAAGTTCCTTTACACAGTATGACTCATCCAGGCTTTCACTATTCTACGCCTTCAACAGTACAAAATTTTCTTCTGCTTTAACAGATCCCTCTCTTTGCATATCCATTCACATTACTGCTGCAAAGTGCTGTTCTATGAGTCATTAATTTTGATCATAATACTCTTGGTTTGGAAACTTTTCGCTGTCTTTTTTTCTGTTCTGTTCTGTCATACACAGGCCACTTGTGATCTCATTCAAGGATCCTGACATCTTTGACTTTTCATTTCAGTTCTGTTCACTATCAAAATTATTTATTGCAACTCTTTTCAGTCTATGGCATCACCTGCGCTTTTCAAAAAGTCCTCTAAACCTTTGCAAAGATACGTCAAGATTGTCCTCCAGTCCCTCCTCTTTCTCTGTGAAGATAGAAAAGACCTTGGCAATATCTAGCCTGTTGATGTGTTAAAACAAATATGTCCAGTGCCTTTGCACTCTCATTTACCTGCTAAGTTTGCTTTTTTTCTGCATGAAGTGTGGAAACTGCCTGGGGAAAGGATTAAGTTTTTTGTTTTGTGCTTATATTTCCCAGTCCTGGTAGACATAGACCTCTTCCCTGACTGGACTTCCTAACCACTGTGGATTACTGCCAGATAGCTGTGGGACTCTTTGAATCAACATATAGATATGCTGATACAAGCCTGAATGAGAATAAAACCCTACTGGTGTATTTTCTTGAATGGTATAAACAACACTGGGGTAAGTACTTGAGACAGCTGCAATTGAATCTTGTATTACAGTTACACAGCCAAAGCCACAAAACATCCTCATTTAGGAAACCTGTGTCTCCCTGACTCAACAATGAGACACCATAAGGGTGGAGATGGGAATATACTGCTGTGAGGGGTATCAATAGTATGACAACAAGGGCTAGAAAATACATAAGTAGATATTTGGTATACAAGATTATACAAGAAACACAGATGTCAAATCACCTGGCAGGACTAAGAATGTTTTTCAGGGGGCTGACAAGATCTTTAGTGGCCACATCATCATTCATCTTTGTCAGTTGCCATGTCTATCAAATCCTCCTCCCCAGCTCCCTAGCACATGCATGGATTGGTACCTGCAGAGAATTATGCTTATTGCAGAAAAATAGAGATATAACCTTGTTTTCTTCTATGTTTTAACTATTATTCAGGTTTCTAATTGTTCTTCACCACTTCCCTGTCCCGTTGGATTGTTTTCCAGAGAAGCATTCCCGACATCAATTCCTTTAAGCAACATTACAGGCTCTCACAGCTTCCTTGTCATGATGATGAAATGCTAAGGCCTTGTTTCTCACAGTTGCAGTAGGTTTAGCCTGCCATGAAATAGCTAAGTTTGTTTGATCATAACCCCATCCCTTAAGTTTAATAAAATGGAATAACCCAGACAGTTAAATCTGTTTAAAAAACTGGATTAAGGGTTGCAACTAGAAAGTTAGCAGTAGGAGGTATAGCATTTTGATCTCTTCTAAATGCCCTAACTGAAAAGAGTGAAGACTTGATGTATCTGAAAATAAACCTCTTTACCAGATGTCATCCTGGGGAACTGAACTGATGCAGCAATAAAATTTTGAAACAGTTCAGGTGTGGCTGAATTTGAGAGTCTTTGTTTTCACAAGGAGAGGTTCCACCACACATACCCACCTAGAAATACAGCTGGGACAGTACTCCCTCTAGATTACATAAAGCAGTCAAGAAGCTAAGGCCCTAATTGAGCAAATACCCTGTTCTGCTAAACACACGTTCAAGTTATAGGCCTCTGTCTTGCTCATGTCATGTCTTGATTAGTTACATGACAAGAAATGACATACAGCAGTGGTCAAGGAAGCTGAGAATTAGAGGCTGTCATAGGGAATGATTGATAAAACTTTCTACAGGGGTTAGTGTAATGGGGAACAACGATTGGAATAAAATTCTATTTACAGCAGCAGCTCCAAGCCCTCTAATTACTTCAGGTCTAATAGTGACATGTTTGTATAAAACTTGGCTAAATCACAGGAGAAAGAATTAAGCCTGCAGAGGTGGATCCAGACTAGAATGCTGTTTTTTCTCCCAGATACACATGGCCTGAGGCAGACTAGTCCTCAATCCCAAACCTTTACATCAAGATATGATTTGGAGCATGCCTGCTTTTTGATTTTTCCCCTTTCCTTTTTTTTTTCCAGCCTACCTAAGTGAGCTTTTGGATTTCTTTTCCATTGACAGTTGACAAGAAGTTGGGTACAAGGGTTGATGTAGGCCAAGTCACACATGTGGTGAATCAAGGACCCTACTAAAATGCACACTTTCAGGAAGAATTCATGTTTTTCCCTATTCATTAATGTAGCCATCCCTCTGAATGGAAGCATGTGTTTGCTTGGTCTGTGGTCAGAGCCACAGGAGCCATGGCAAACTGTTCTTGACTGTGGTCTATGAGACCAAGAGACCAAATACATCTGGGTTGGATACAGTTCTGAATGGAGCTCAGATCCACATGCTTCATTCCCTCTTCCCATCAGAAAATAAGAAAACTGTCTCTGTGAATCTCGGAGTGGGGAATGATGTGATAAAAACACATCACTTTCAGCATCAGTTTCCAACAAGCACTTAATCAGACAGGGCTAAGTAGATCACAAAATCAAGCAATATAAAAGCAGCAGATGTTTTGACTCTAAATAGAAGTATTTTGATAGTCATGAAGTGAATGGCAACTGTCCACCCTTCTTTAATGCAGGAAAAAATAGTTGTTTGACAGCACTACATCATTTGTTGCCTTTTCAAAATGCTGTCGTGTAAATGCCACTTGCATTATGGTCATTCACAAGAAATGTCACTTCAGCCAAGCAAGCTTGTGACTGAGGCTCTGTCATTTTCCATCCACTTTGCACAATGAATCAGGCACTGTGATAAAGGAGTGCATGAGGCAGACAAGTGAGGTAAGTGGGGAGAGGGCATGCTGAGAAAGCTCGGCAAGAAAATTTTCTCTCAGCTCTAACCAAACTGATAAATGCTAAGAGAATGCCATCTACATTAAAACCATTGCCAGATTGCAAATAAAGTTTGATGATTCACAAGCTGCTTCTGTCCCTCTGAGACAATATTTGTAGGGCTGTGAAATATTGCATTTTCAATATAGCAGCATTTAGGGCACTGTAACATGGGAAACTGCTTCTGTTAAAAAAAGCTTGCAATTTGCATCAGCCCAAGGACACCCAAAAATGAATTTGGCACCACATTTGCATCCCTATTTGATGCCATCACTCCCTTTTGTCTCCTCCAGCACGGTCCAAAGCCCTTCCAATGGAACTGGAGCTCCCAGAAACTGCTGCACCATCTTCTGTGAAGCTGAGGTCCTGCTGAACGGAAGAGGGATCTGTACATATCAGCAAGATTACTTCAGCCCTGCCTTTGCAGCTACTAGCTAGAATAGAATGTGGTTCTGGCTTTATTGGTGAGACCAAAAAATAAGAAGGATTAGAGACTTTTTGCAGCTATCCAAAAGGAGTGAGAGATGAATGAAATAAAATGCTGGCTTAAGTCTATTCCACTTTCCAATAGCTTAACTGGTGTCTCTGTAGGAAATCAGAAAAGAGTGTGTGGGCAAGCTCATCTTTCAAGACTCACCAAGCCAGCAGGTTGGTTGATTGCTTTAGGCTGCCTTCAGTGTCAAGAATTTACTGCCATGTGAGTTAAGCAGGTTTTCTGAGGTCGTGTCAATCACATGCTATCCAGTCAAACTTACAGAGTTCCCGTGGTTATATTGGACATTACTATCCTTGTCCCTGCAATACTGTATTTCTATAAATAAATTCTGACTAGTGAGTGGACTTGGGGGGCAAATAAAGATCCTGCCATCAGTCTTAGCAGAAACATAAATTCAACTGTATGTGACACTAAATCCCTTTTCCCCACCCCTGCATTGTTACAACCATCACTCTGAATGGATTGATGTCTACGTGCAGGTGGCTGGATCATCCTGTAGGACTGTGTTAAGGGGCACAGTGATGCTGGAGAGATGGTATCAAAAGCTGGGATGTCAATGGTCCCTTCCCTATTTGAATCATCTCTTATGAGAATAATTTGGCGGCAGCATCTCACCCCCAAAGAACTGAAAAATGAAAGTTAAAACTTAACTAGAAAAAACCCTACAAGCTGCAGTAAGAAGCTTAGAGTGCAGAATTAGATGCTGGCTTTGCCATGAGTGTTCTCTGGGGAATCAGTAGCCTCATACATTTTATTCATGACCTGAGGAGAATTTATCCCAAGTGTGAGCATGATGGTATTTCACTGAATGTAGTCAGCTTTGCTGATCAGAAGGTGAGAGCCCACAGTCCTTAAGAAATAGCCTATGAGAAGGAAATGTTAATGATGTAGAGGTAATAAGGACCATTTGGATTTTGTAAGGACTACATATTCTATTTATCACAGTGACTTTTAACTTGCTCTGTGAGATGCAAAAAAAATGTTTCACAAGTGGCTTCAATTACAAAAAGTTTGGGGTTTTATTTCTGTAGTAACTTTTCCTAATTTAAATTTGGAATCTAGCTATCTACAAGCTTAATTCAGTGAACTCTCTGGATGGTGATAGTGCCAGGGTGGATTCAGCCTGTTTGGAACACATGTAATACAGTCTGACCTTCAGGATATGTACATTTTTACATAACAGCTGAATAAACTAGTAACTCGTCCAAAAATATTTTTTCCTAATATAATCATGCCATTTTAACAAACTTGATTCTCTTAAGCTAGCCAGCATTAAGTATGGGGTTTATTATCATGTGGTATAGTTGAGGTCTATATGAAATAATTTAAAAGTAGGTAAAACACCTTTTTTTAATTTCCCAGAAGTAGAGGGTGATGGCATCTGCTTTTGCATTCTCTTTAAATTACTTTTAGTTTATTTTAAATTATTTTTACTGTCAAAGGTGGTTAGTAAATACATTTTGAAAAATTTTCTGGGTCTAGATTACAAAACTTCTTCAATCCATGGGCAAAAAAAAGTCATCAGATATTGTATTTATTTGTACTTCATTATTAACAGCAAAATTAATCAACTGTGACTGTAAAGAAATTTACCACTTTGCATCATTTATCCATAATGCTGCATCTTCATTGGAACTGCAGGTTTAAGGTAACCTTGAGCTGTTTTCGAAATTTTGCAAAACTGAACATGTTTACAAAAACTTCTTCCAGCCTTTTTCTTTTCTAAAGGAAAAAGTGACAGTTAAAAGCACAACCTTACATAAAGACCTTCACCAATGTCTTGAAACAACGTTCCCAAGTGTAAACATCAGGTGCCTCCAGGCCTTGCAGAATGAGCTTTGAGTTGTGTTATAGGGGGAATCTGGGGTTCTTCACTCTATACCCTAGAAAGCCTAGTCACAGACCTGTTATTGGTCCCAGTCTGAGTGATTCTTGCTTTGGGCATTTGAATATTCTATGCTTTCTGGAAGTAAATCTGCATTAAAAATAACACAACAGAACTCAAATGGAAGTCGAAACCCAGAAGAAATAAATTACTATTTCAAGTGGGCATTGAATTCCAGAAACAAACCTTGCAGGACCAAAACTCTGTAGAGTATGGACAGCATAAGCTCTACCAGAATACCAGTTACTGAACCTGTGTTCCTTGCCCTTACAGGCAGTTCCTTCTACATACCTAGTTCAACCATCTGATCTAAACAATCATAATAGCACATCACAGCATTTATTTCAGTTTTTAATCCATGGCAACTAAAAATTAAAGAGTCAGAGCCAGACAGAAGGATCTTCTTCTTTCCTACTCCCCAAACCAAAAGGGATGTGTAAAAATCCCTCCACCAGGCAAGACAAGTGCCAATGCTATGTGGTGTTTGTATTTCCCTTAACAAAGAGAAACTATCTCATGACTGCAGAAAGAGAGAGGAGTTTAAATGATTAGACACAGAGATGTTCATCTGCCCAAGAGTACTCCATGTACTCCATTTACCACTGCAGATCTCAATTTTGCTACAATGTGAGTTGATTGACAGATTTTATGTAAATACAAAGACTCAGGACTGTTGTATCTACAGGGTCACCTAATTTTTCTCCAGGATAACACACATGGAGAGGATGAATGTCTGTCAGTAAATTAGTAAGTAAATTTCTGCCTTCTTTTAGCTGACTGAAATGTTTATACATGATGAAACCTGTGGGCCAAAACTAAAAGCACATTTCCCCACCCAGTAACCCCTCCTTAGGGCGAGATACATGGATGGGGGTCTTCATACCATGTGTAGGAAGAGTCTTTTTCTGGTCTTGAGTGGGAGCACATCAATCTAAGTTTTCAGCAAAGCAGCTGCTCATTGTCAGCCTCGGTGTATTTTTCACAGCACCTGCTTCCACAACACCTCTGTTCCTGCCTGTCAAGTTTAAGATACTGTTTTCTGTCTCAGGAAATGTTGGAGTGCATTACTAAGAAGTTAAGAAAAACGAGTTTCTAGCTCCTGATAAGAGATTGGAAAAGGGCAGAGGAAGTGGAAAATGCCTGGAATCAACTGTATCAACTGTATATCACCAATATATAATTGTTGGACTAGAAGATCTTGAAGGTCTCTTTCAACCTTGATGATTCTGTGATTCTGTAATAGCACAAGTGGCTCCCTGAGATGAATGAGCAGAGTTGGTCTGACCAGTGAGAATGTAGAGGACTGACATCAGAAAACCACCAGGCTTACCTTGTGAACATAAATATTGAATATTGTCTTGTGCCCAGATGACTTGAGAAAAGGACTTGCAGTTACTCTAGACAGTGTGAACATTCAGTGCATTTGCTGGCCTTGGAAGATAGCACTTATCAGTGTAATAAAGACACAATTGATTCACTAATTAGCCAGCTGGTCCTCAGCAGAATTGAGGCAGAACAATCTAATATATGAAATATAAAACAAAGCAACTCTTCCTGTGGTCTGTAAAGACATAAATACCATTCTTCATTTATTTCTGTTTCTCTAGTCTCCTGAACTGCTCAAGCACAGTTTATTTTTGTTAAAGTTTCAAATTTATGCTCATCAGAGAGTGAGCAAACCAAAATAAATCTAGACCTGTGGAGCTTCAGAGAAGTTATGTGCTACTTTCTATGGAAATGTAGGGTTTAGAGGTAGAATTAAATGGCTATACAATAACCTGACAGTTCTTCAGCTAAAGGTCTTCTATAAGAATTCAGGCAATAACAATTAATCATGTCCAAAGAGATATACAAGACTTTCTTTGGGAGACAGATTTAGAAAATACCTCTGCCTACTTCAGCTCTTTTCCAGCAGTCATACATTTATCATAGTAACAATTTGCAGAAGTTATAAATAAATTCAAGTGTGCAATGCTTCAGGATGTTCTGATCCTCAAAGGTCAATCTCTTCAAATGTGGTAACAGTTTTAATATGGCCTGAAAAAGTCATAAAGACTCTATGGCACACCATGGAATTTCAGTTAGCTCTTCCTCTTGTGCTGCAAGCAGGTTAAGCACAAACATCCTGAGAAGAACAAATGCTGGGCAGACTGAACATATCCCTAAATCTGAGTGTAAGGTCTTGCTCTTGCATCTGGGCAATCCCCAGGATCAGTACAGGCTGGGAGATGAATGGATTGAGATCAGCCCTGCAGAGAACATGGTACCAGTGGATGAAAAGCTGGTAAAGACCTGGCAATGTGCGCTTGCAGCCCAGAAAGCCAATCATATCATGGGCTGCATCCAAAGCAGTGTGGCCAACAAGTTCAGGAAGGTGATTCTGCCCTTCCACTCTGCTCTCATGAGACTCCACCTGTAGTGCTGCATCTGGCTCTGGGGTCCCCAAGATAAGAGGGATACAGATCTGTTGAACAAGTCCAGAGGAGGGCCATAAAGATGATTAGAGGGATGGAACAGCTCTCCAAAGAAGATAGACTGGGAGACTTGAGGTTGTTTGGCCTGGAGAAGAGAAGGCTCCAGGGACACCTTACTGCAACCTTTCCACACTTATGGCGGGCTTATAAAAAAGATGGGGACAGACTTTTTAGTAGGGCCTGTAGTGATAGGACAGGAGTTTTAAACTTAAAGAGGGTAGATCCAGATTAGATATAGTGAAGAAATTTTTTATGATTAGGGTGGCAAAACACACACGGGTTGCTCAGAGAAGTGGGAGATGCCCCATCCCTGGAAACATTCAAGCTTGGATTGGTATGGGCTCTGAGTAACCTGATCTATTTGAAGATGTCCCTCATCATTAAGGGGGGGCTGGAGTAGATGACTTTTAAAGGTCCCTTCCAATGCACATTATTTTATGATTTTATGATAAATCCCTGAATATTGTTTGACCCTAAAAGCAGCTGGTAATAAATAGTGCTATAAAAGTCCTTAAAGTCTCCTGCACATACAGGCACCATCTTGTTCAGGGGGGTTTTAATCTGCCTCATGTTGTTGGAGCTGGGAGATGCTTCTGGAAAATACCCATCTGCATGCCTTGTTCTTCTGCGCCTGAGTACCTGTAGAACAAAATTCCTGGGCTTGTTGGACTTCAGTCTGAGCCTTGATGGCTACTATTCCTCTATACTTCAGCTGTGTCTTCATTGATGTTTGTGAATAAACCATTTTCAGTCCCCATGCTGTCTCCTCCTCAGGAGAGCACATGCTCCTGTACATGGACATCCATTCTGCACTTCAGTGGTTTTCTAGGCCAAAACTTTTTCATCTCCTTCTGTGTCTGCCTAAGTCCCCTGCCACAAAAACAACACCGTAACTGCCGGTCATATACACTTTGTCTGGGAAATGTAGGGAGCAGCAAGACAGCACATTTGGCAGATGGCTGCCCGAGCAATTACCATTACAACCTAAGCAGGCAGATGCCAGGCACCCAGCCCTCCCAGCCCTGCGTCCTTCACATAAAATACACACTCTGCCCCACTGCTTTACACTCCTGCTAAGTAGCTTCAAAGCACAGTTATGGATTTGGCACACACACACGCTCACCAGTTCGTCTCTTGACCACGTACCTCACACGGACATCCTTGCCATGTTAGGAGCTGCTCCGGCTTGAAGGGATGCTGTGACTGAAACTGGGGGACACCTGAGCACCTTCAGTGATGACAGGCATACCCTAACTACTACATACTTCGGCCTCTCCTTCTCCACCTATCTGTCCCTTCAAGCCTTCTGTCAGAAAAGTCATCTTCATCCTTATCATACTGTTAGCATACCAAACCCCCAAGAAAACAGAGGAAGGTAATTTAATACATATATAGAAGCATGAGATCTTTTTGTTCTTTTGTTTTTCTTCTGTGTTTGGCCATAATTAATTTGATATAATTCTTCATACAAAATTTTTAGCAGAAAAAACTCCCTTAGTGTGAGATGCTTAAACAAGTATTTTGATGCTAATTAATCACACCACAGCTGCATTTTTTAAGAAGGAATTTTTTATCAATGATCTTTTGGATAAAGGGGAAGTTTGCTGGGTTTGGAGTCAGCAAGATTTTGTTTTTAGACACATGATCCCTTTGGGTCTTGGAACAGCAATGGTGGAAACCCCTCTAAATCTCTTCCATCTAAATACCAGTTAATACTTTGATCTTTTCTCTTACATTTATTTTACATTTACAGAGCCTCAGGCATAGACTAAGCTGCAAAACCCTCCTTGTTCCCTCACTCTGACTAGGATTGCTTAAGGTTAATTAGTTCTTCAACAGACCCAACCAGAGGTAATTTCTTGAGTTACCTGCCCCTGAACCTGGGTCTCTCGCTTTCTCCTGATTTTTATTTTGTGTCTTCCTGGCTCTGTGGCTTTCCTACAGACAGCTTCTTAAAAGCAATGGCAGAAAGTCCCACCTGGATGAGTTCCTGTGTGACCTGTTCTATGTGATCCTGCCTTGGCGTGGGGGTTGGACCAGATCTCCAGAAGTCCCTTCCAACTCCAACACTTCTGTGAAAGTGAATGGGCTGCTACTGAACCAAAGTGTCACCTGTCACCTCTTCACGTCCTGTGGTTCCCCACTTGTCAGTGCTCCCTGTCAGCCATGGCAGCTATGAATCCAACTGTAAATGTTTTATATTTCAAAACCAAGTAAATTCTTTATTCTCAATCCTACTTTATAAGCTGCAGCCAAACCTCTCCCAGGAGCTCAGTTGAGGCTTGAAGTTAGATTATGGCAACACAAGCATTTCTGGTAGTAAAGAGACACCTATGAAGAATTCAAATGTTCAAGGTGCCCCTGCTTTGTGGTTGCTGATTAAATAATGTGTGTCCTCAGTGGCCACACAGCTGTGGGCAGCAATTTTGGCAGTTGTCCTGGTGTTGTCTAATTGCTGCCTGTCACATCAAGGTGTCAGGGACCACGTCCCATGAGAAAGGCTGTTTCAGTGGGTTAGAACAAACATGCCAAGGGACACGTTTTCAATTCATTCAAAAGAAGCTTTGTTACTCTGGCTTTAGGCATTTGGGGGGAGAGTGAGGAGAGTCTTGCGTTACCCAAGAGAATAGAGCTGCAGAACATGATTCTTTTGGTCACAGGTGCTTAAACCAAACCACACCACAACACATGGATACAGGGAGGGGGCATCAATTTAAAATAATATTTTCTGAATCTTTTTATTAAACTATTACCTCATTCCCTAACTCTGTTCTGATGTCCTCAGACTGTGCCTTTAATACAAGTTTCCTGTAAGGGTGCTATAAACCTCACATTTGCCTATGGTACCAGAAGTCAGCCTTTGTCCAGCTTTTATCTAGCTCTGCAGACATAGCCAGAGTGAGCTGGGCTTTAACACTAATTGCTGCACATTTCCACCAGTAACAGGCTTGGGTGGCTCTGATTTGTGGAGACATTGGAGAAGAAACGGAGGAGGTTTCAGAGCCATAATTACTGGGAAACAGCACCTCACTTTGTACTGATGAGGGCAGCTGACCCCTTATGCACGATAACACCACCAGTGAATTGCAACAGGCCATGGACTGATCTTGTCAGCCACAGTGAGAGACATAAAAAAGATGTGTTTCTGTCCATCGTGGGGAATGGAGAGACCAGGCGACTTTTTGCCTTTCACATAAGTCAGCCAGCATGAGACTAAAGTTCATCAAGTCTCAACAGAATCTGAAAAAAAATCAGTTTCCAGATTTCCAGGTGTTTCTAAACACCACAGAAACTGTAGTTGAACCTGGAGCATAACTGAGGAAAGAGAGGTTAGGCTCACAGTTCCCTGAAGAAAAAAGTACAGAGCGTGAAAACTTGGTTGAAACAAACTGCTCTGCATGTCAGCAGTCCTGTGAGAGCCCAGAGAAACACATGCACAGGGTGTCTCCTGCACCTCCAGCTGCTTGTGAAGCTTTGTGTCAACACTGATTATCCAAACAGTCTGTCCCATGTGATCAGCTTCTGCCAGACCTGCCACAGGAACTTCCGTGGTTCTCCATGTGCTCCAGAAACCACACGGATTTATGGAAGATTTTGTTCAGTCCTGACATGCTGTGAGGAACCCAGGAATTAGTATAGATCTATAAACATTCTCAGAGGGAGCAATTACTTCTGGCATGTGAATGATAGGATCAATATGTACACGTTCTGTATAGTCTTTGCCCGTCTGCTAAGTGCATAGGGGAGATTATTTTTAGCAGTGCAAGTTGTTTGCCAAGGTAGATTTTTGTACTTTTGAAAAGTTACTTCAGCCTGGGAAAGGCCAGGGGAGAGACATCTGGTGGAAGAGCATGGATGGGAGAGCAAGTCTGCTTCTAAAAGAGAGAAAAAGTTTGGACCAAGCTTGTAAAGCCAAAAGCTAGGTTAATTAAAATATTTCATCCTGTCATTCTGATGTTCATGGAAGCAAACCAAAATACTTAATATTGCCCTTCAGGGTCAGACCATGCTTTGCTTCACTTCACTTCTAGCTGCCTCTCCCAGTCATTGTTAAGTGCAAGCCTCCAGCTCATAGGGACATCAAGCTTATTAATCAGATTTCATATGAGGCCACATTATATTGTCTGGGTCCCAGGACTGTCAGGTGTTCTATGGTGAGGACTGGGTCTGATACTTTAGATTGATCATCCATTTCTGAGCATTCAGTGGAAACTCATCTACAGTTATGATGATAAGGTTTCACCAAATGAGATACACCACAAACTGAAAAAAATTAGCTGTAATTCATATTACAAGAAAGCATTTTGAACTAAAGTAAAAGCACACTGAAAGATGTAGCATGAAAGAGGAAAATCATGAAATATACTCTTTCAATGACCACAAGTTAGGGGCAGGGAGACTGTAATAAGGAGATGCATTAAGCTTCTGCTGCATCTATAGGATTTGAGCATAAATTTCTTCAAAGTCCTTGGAAAATCTTAAATTGAATCTCCCTGAAAAGCCATACATCAAAGTGACAGAAGTTGAAGGCTACTCTTGTTGTGACTCAGAGCTGAAATGACCACCATGGTCTCAATGACATGAGAAAAGGAGCAAAAAAAGAAGAGAAAAAAAAAAAGAAGACGAAAAAGAGAGGAAGAGGAAGAGGAAGAGAAGCAAAGTGAAAGCAAGAAAGAGACAAAGTGAGAGTGAGNAAAGAGAAAGAGAAAGAGAAAGAGAAAGAGAAAGAGAAAGAGAAAGAGAAGCAAAGTGAGAGCGAGAAAGAGACAAAGTGAGAGTGAGAAAGAGAGAGAGAGAAAGAAGAAAGAAAGAAAGAAAAGCTCTATCATGTATGAGGAGAATGCAAATATTTCAGAAAAAGACAAAACTAATTTCCAAAGCACTGCATATCACAGCCAGAGCAACACACACTGAGGAGTCCAGGTTTCTCCTCTATGTTTTCCCCATGAGGTCCCCCAAACAGTTCTGCCTTTACCACACTACTCCTTCTTGGGCCAGAGAGTGACAGCCCAAGGTGGCAGTCTCCAGTATATTTGTTCAGATTTAATGTGACCTTCAAGCCATTCTTGCTCTGGTATTGTTGGAAATAAGAAGTGCAGCATGTCTGGATACTCTCAAATAAATGATGGCACTGGACAGTGGGACACAGCCACGTTGGAGAGCTGAGATAAGCGTGAAGTTCAGTGTTGCACCATTCACAAGAAACAGCTTCTAGACAAAACCACTGAATTTGCATATATATGCCAGTCAAGGTTTATTTCTCCAGGTTAAGGAGGAGATTGTATTTTTCTTGGAAAAACCTGAGGGAACATGCAAGAAAAAGAGCTGACCTCCAACTGTTACAGGTTAAAGAGGTTAAAAACCCAAGGATAGCTTCCATCTCAGCTATCAGTGGTGAAAGATACCACCTCCCTTGCTGCCTCTCTCTATTCAGTCTCAGGACTCTTGTCTCATTCATGGAGTCTGACTGTAATTGGTTTAGTCCTGAACACATACCCTGTCTGCCCTGAAATTTGAAACCTGTCTCTCCTTATGTCTGAAAGATATGATTTTTGCCATGCTTCCAAAGTTTTGAGGCAAACAAAAGAATCTATGCCCATTTCTGAGCTGCTATTTCTTCCTTGCTTATCAGCAGGACCAAGAGCTGTGATCCTATGGCTCATCTCTTATCTGAGCCCCTGCTGTGGTCAGCCTCACTTTCTCACTCTTTGCCTTCTCTTATTTCAAATTCCTGTTCTCCTGAGCTGTTCTCCTGTTTCAAATTCCTGCTCTCAGCGCCACCAATGACAAAGCAGTAATTGAAAATGTGTACATCATCAGGGCATCAGAATAGATTTTTTAAAGAAATAAGCAAAGGAATTTCATAAAATATTTTCCATTTAGTCCACAGCTCCTTCTGAAATGAGGGGACATTGTTCCCTATTATTATCTTCCTTTTTTTGTTTTCTTTCACCCCTATCATGAATTAACCTGGAAACCCTTTTCTTCCTCAGAAAGTAATGAAGAAACAAGCAACAGATTAAGGAGTTATATCTGTATTTTTTAAGACTTCAGGTGTTTCAAAAGAACAAGAGCCCAGATCTTCATCACTGGGATGAATAACTGCTGGTTATTCAACAGACTCTCCTAAGGCTTTGCAAGTGCCACTAGAAACAAGAAAACAAATGTGAGTCCTTCCTCACATCATACTGAGTTCTCTAGAGTTACTGTAGATCTTTTCTTCTTCAAGCAATTCCTTTCTTCTTCTTTGGCTCAGGTTATATGGTCTCCAGAACTCAATCCAAGGGGCAAGTGAGGTATGGGGGAAGACAGTGCTGTCCTGTCTGTAAGGTGAGTTATTTCCTCAGATGGAGGGCGAGTGTATTTGCTAGCTCACAAAACTCTTCACTATGCTCTGTTTTACTGAGTATCAGTGACTTTCAGAGGCTTTCAGCAGTGTATAGTATTCCATGCTCTCACGGGACTCTCATGACTTTATTACATGATTTGTAAGCTTGTTTTATGAAGAAAAATTTTACACCCTTGTTTTCTTAACCTTTCTTCAGAACACAAAAGTCTCAGAGCCCTCCAGGTGCATATATAAACTCAGTTAAAGTCAGTCAGGGATATTAAGACTGATAAGAAGGCTGAGGTCAGA
Source organism: Daphoenositta chrysoptera (assembly GCA_013397915.1). Lineage (NCBI taxonomy): Eukaryota > Metazoa > Chordata > Aves > Passeriformes > Daphoenositta > Daphoenositta chrysoptera. The sequence continues at coordinate 2,127,526 of VZRO01000700.1, forward strand.
AGCCTAGGAGTTCCCAGAGTTGGAAAGAAGGTCTGGGGCAGAGAAGGAAAACTACCCAGAGTAGGAGACAGGGTGTCTCAGGGTAAGGAGATGGGAAAGGGGATGGGGAGCTAGCAAAAATGGAAACCAGTTCAGCAATTTGGTTGCTGAATAAACTATGTTAGCTGTAGGGATGGGAAATAGGAGGTAGGGACAAGGAAGAGGAGGTAAAGAGGAAGAGGTCAGTGAGTAGAGAGCATGCCTGAAGCAAAAACATACTTGATAGTTTTAGATTTTGGGCTGACATATGGGAGGAGATGGAGAATTACATCCCCAAACTCTGAGTGTTGGTCTTACTCAGTTGTCAACATTCAGCTGTGAAATGAATGTTTCAGCAGAGTGCGTGACTTACTGGGTCTGGTGGGGGCCACATTAGCTGGGGACACGGCACCTCTGCTGCTGAGGGGCCACAAACCTGTGTTAAAAAGGACAGTGAGTAAAGAAGCCTTGGGTTTATCTTCTCTTTGTGGTTTGGTTTTGTTTGTTTGTGGTTTTTTAAGCTTTTTTAAGCTATAAAGACTTCATGTGAAACTGCTGTAAAAAAAATTGAAATAATGCTGTTTGGAGATGTAATGATTTCAAAGATAAGCAGTGTCAGAATCAGGTGTGAATCAGTCTTTGATGACACATATACTAAATGCTGCCACTGTCATATGGAAGAGTAGTGTCAGAACATGTAAAGATGCTCTCATAAGGCATACACAGTAAAGGAGAGGTGTTACATTTGATTATGCAAGCAAAATTTGAGTTTTCCCAGCTCATGAGTGCTTTTTCTGGCAACGATAGTAGTGTTATTTTAGCTTCATGAGTTCCATGTAAGCCAGTACTGAAGTTAATGAGAGGCAGTATATACTGAGCTGCATAATGCCATCTATTTTTACTGTATAACTTTGGAGCACTAATGCCCTTTAAACAGTTTATAGATTTTGCTTTAGCTGAGTGTTTATAGCTCAGTCTTTCACATGTTTGAATTCAACCTCTACAAAGTCTATCTATATACAGAGTTTTGTGTGCATGTAAGTAAGCTCGTGTAGATAGGTATAACAAAACATTGTTTAATCAGCTTCCTCAAGTAAACTATAAATGGAACGCTGCTTACTGGTTCGTATAGAATATATGTGAATGGCATCTGTGTACCTATGCTAAAAACAGACACATGAAGAGAGAGGCCATAGAAGTTCTTCTCAAAAAACTTGGCTTTCGCATCCTGCTGTCTGTGTTTCTCTATATTGGGAATGCATGAATGTGGTAAAGTGTTTTTTATTGCTAGGTAACTCATTTATCTATTTCCACAGCATTTTGACTTCTAGGAACCATAATTGGTGTTCCATTAGGCACAGTGCTAGCTTCACTTCAAATAAATATAGAAAACTCTTCCAGTATACATCATTAATGACTGCATAGCACACAAAATCATTCTCCAGGAAAGGAAAACAGATGGCTTCTTTACGTTTTTAATATTGCACAGAGTCAAATCTTGCTGCAATTGCTTTTGTTCAAGAAAAGCTTTTGTCTCCTCTGCAGTAAGATATATTCTAGCCTTTATGGCCTCAGAACTTATTAGATAAATACTTACTGGATTTCCATCTATGACTGCAGGCAGGGATAGATACAGATGGGACTGAAGTGTATTTATGAAACTGATAGATCATCTTTAATCAGTGGGTTCATAAAGTGACCTTCAGATACATAAATAGCAACCATCAGATGTCCAAGTTGGAAGCCTAGATTTCTATGAAGAGAACAGAGTAGATAAGGAATGTCCAGAGGGCAAAAAGAAAGGAGAGTCACTAAGGTGCTTTAAATTCTTCTTTGGGAGGAAGTCTACCTCTGAAGATTAGGTACAGTGCCTAGGAAATCAGCATGAGCACATTAATAGAGTCACAATAAAAATATAGTCTCTGGTTGAACCCTCCCCTTTTTCTTCCAAGGAGAGTAGCACATATCAGAGGAGAGAGAATCTTGGCAAGTACTTGAGTTAGAAAATATCTTGAGTCACGGGGGAACCTGTGTATCTTCTCCAGCTGAGTTAGATGAGGAGCACACAAGCACACGTTCAGCCTCTCTTTTGATCTCAGAGATAGTGTATTACCTGCTGGTTCTCTGGTTTAGCTAGAAATCCATTTTTTTAGCAGACTTTCAGAAATCTATTTACAGGAAGATCCTTGTGGCTGAAGATGAGGCACAGATCTGTGCAAATCTGTGCCAAGCACTGGGATGTGAGGAAGGTGAGGTGGTCACCTTTCCAGCTTTAAGCCAGGGATCTGCTCAAACATGTTCACCTAAGCTCCTCTGTGAGTCAGTGAAGGCAGAGAAATGATTCCTTCCCCCTGACTCAGACTCTGAGACACTTGGGTTAGACAGCACATATGAGCTGAGAAGGGGCACATTATGTTTTACAAGTCTTGGTTAACCGGTTGCAGTTGAATATTTATTCTCCAGGCCACTGAAGAGCATAAAAATAATAAATAATAACAGAGAATAAATAATAAATAAATTACCCTCCTCCCTGACAATAACAGCAGTAGCATAAAAATAAAAGGTGGAGATGATTGGTATCCACTCCTCAGAGAGCAGAAGACCCTTGTGAGGGACATCTTGTGCAGCCTCTCATTTGGGCACTGGTTTTGCTGTGAAGTGAAAGTATTTATTCCAGGGGGGCAAATGACTGAAAAGACAAGTGTTCTGCATTGAGACTTGCATCATCAATGGCCCAACTTCCACTCTAACCCAACTTCAGTCTAGAGTTTCCTTTGATGTAATTGTGAATGAGGGCATCAAATGCTCAGTCTGACCACTCTGATCCCAAAAAAAGAATCATTGCTTTTTTTTGAACAGTGCAACAAAGGCATAACACAATTGGGCAATTTTTAAAATGTTGGAAAAGGACACAAAGAACTCACAGTGCTATATTTGCACTGGACTAATTTTTTTTTCTGTAATTTTTCAAATTCAGATGAAGGGGATACTCAGACCATCTGTACTTTGAGGATAACCTGGACAACAGATGTTTCTCTTACATCATAAACATTTTGTTCTCCTCTGTGATTTGTCATCCGTTTTTTTATTTGCTGTTTTCATTTTTTTTTACTACCAAATTATTGCCCCACTAAGTCTTACTTTTCTTTGAGCTCCAGGGGTGTAAATCAACGAGTGTAATGAAGTCAGTGGTGCTGTGCTGACATGGAGACAGTGTTTCCTCAGTGAAAAAGTCTTTGGACATTGCTTCCTAATGTTGCCACACACTCCTCTGCAACGATGCAGGAGCTGTGGAAGCTAGTGATTTTCTGAACCAGCAATTTTAGTATCTAGTTACAAAATGTAGCCATATGGTCATTTGTTTCTTGGTCCTAAGGGTCTGTATAAATTTGCCTGTTTCCTCCCGAGGAACACCACAGACGAAGAGCACTTTGGGGACAGAAAACAATAGCAACAGCAACACTCACTTCAGCTGGGTGGGCACAGATTTCGTGCCATTCCCATGGTATTGTTGGGATCTTCCATTTGTTGGATGTTTATAATTGTCAGGTTATATAAGTGCATGGTGTGCAAAAGGGAAAGAGACATACACAGAGGGAAAATTCTGTTCAATGCCTTAGTTAAAAAATGCGTTACCTGGAAATCAAAAAAAAAGCTATTTTACCTTAATGGTATCAAATGTCTTCTTTTCCCTTTGGTCTAAAAGTAGGTATTTAGGAGTCCAAAATTTATCCAAAAGTGGAATGGTGGCAACACTTTTAAGCACCATCTTTATTTTTTCTGTAAAAAATCCTGTTTTCCATTATTCATTCAGTCATCCCGCTACTGGCTCTGTTTCATTAGCATGACCTGTACCTGCATTGGAAGCCCACTCCAAATTCTTCTCGAGGTCAGTATAGCCTGGCAGCACCTCTTGACACTGTGTGGATAGTTATGATGACTGCCTGTGATCAAAAGGACTACTTGTATCCAACTTTTCTTTTTATAGCACATCCCATCTTCCTCCTTTCTCTCTTTTAGATTTGTTTTCTCTCTAATTACAAATTGGAGTATTTCTGGATGCCAACAGGTAAAGGGAGGAGCTTTGTAACCCTACTGCTTGAAAAGGGTTTGGGCTGTTCATGAAACTGAGTGTGCCTAAAGTTCTTAAATTCAGAGAGGGTGATTATTGGTAGGTGGTCATCTATATCATGCTTCTCAAGCCGTGCTGTGTGTACCTATGATATTTATTTGCCTTTCAATCCCAAACAAAAGCTCACTACTGTGTTGTTCCTATCCCTTACATCTGTTTACAAAACTCTTGATGGCTCTTCTCAGACACATAATTGAAGAAAGGGAACCTCTGAGGAAAAAAGCACTTAACCATGCTTAAATTTTTTGAATTAGATGCTCAGGAGTCTTTGACCCTGAGGATGATCTCAGATACATCCCAAACAAGATAAACATTCAGGAAGGCCCTTGAAAGTGTTGTTTTTCTATTCTCCAGCCTTCCTGGATTTCTCTCCTAGCTCAGAGTATTTTGTGTCACATTTCATGCAAGTTGTAATCTCCAAGGGGAAAAAAGCACTTAAGCATGCTGTCAGGCTCTTACTTCAGGCTCTCAACAATTTTCTCTTTCCTCTGAACACTAGTGTATATGTATGAGACTTATAGATATTGTCTGACTAAACAAATCAAATCACCAGCTATCTCACAGAAACTCCAGAGGTAGATTTGCTTTCCTGCTCTTCAAAATGTCAGGATGTCTTTTAAATATTATTGAAAGTCTGCTAGAAATGCCATCCAAGGTGTAGTAGCTTGAAAACAAACACAAATCTAGGGAAACAAGTTTGATAACTTTGTCCTAATTATCTACAGTTTAGTAATAAGAACTTAGAAAGGTACATATATAAATTTGTGAAATAATAGATACATAACTATATTTTAATACTATGTACATGGTAAATATGTATACAAATACTATAGCAATGTAACATAATAGCACATATATTGTTAGAATACACTATTTCTGTAGGAAGGGACTTGCAAAGATCATTTAATCCAACTGCCTGACCACTTAAGGGTTGACCAAAACCTAAAGCACATTATTAATGTCCACAGAAATGCTGTGAGGAACAAAATCAAAAGCCTTACTAAAATCCAGAAAAACTACATTCACTGCCTTTCCTTTTTCCACAAGACAGATGAGCTTATCAAAGAAGGACATAAAATTAGTTAAACAGGACTTTCCCTTTGTGAACCCATTTTGCCTGTGCTGGATTTCCTACAGTTCTGTAAGTCTTGGAACTCCAAGAAATCTGGGAACTCTAAAGGAAAAATATGTGTGTGAACCAGAATATATTAAATCCACCCTAACTCATATTTGGAAAAATAGTAAGGTTCTATGTCTTAAAATACTGTTAATCTACACCTGAAGTAAAATATCATTTGGTGGATAGTCCACAGAAAAGCAAATTAGTGGGGAAAATTATTCGCAGAAGAATAAATGGTCTGAAAAACTATACATTGATGGATGGTATACAGAATGGATGGTTTATCAAATTAATGAAAATGGGAAACGTCTGTGGGAAAACCTGTTAACCTTGTATGTGGGTCACATAAATTAATCACACAAAGAATCATCAAAGTTGACCATAACTAATGTCTTAGATTGTGTATATCAGACTCCATCTCACAGAGATGAATTGGGCAGACACTGCTTTTCGTCCAAGACAGGCGTACAGAATTGTGCCTTCTGATATTACCTACGATAAACTTTGGTATGTCTGTATTAGATTAATAGTTTTAAAGCGAAATAAATTTCTATTGCAGGTGTTTGGTTTGGTATCCCTCCAATAAGACATTCTGTAATTTGCCTGTCACAGACGGATTCCTTATACATTACTTTCACAGTTCTTGCACGCACAACTGTGGAACAACATGCAGTTCTAAAGAAATATAAAGGAATAGTTTGGATCTAATTTTCTTCCTTTCTTTTTTCACTTTCTTTTCTTCCAAGTTTTCTAGTCACCACTGAGACACATGGTTCATGAAGAAATCTCAAAACAGCCTAACAAATGCTGAGAACAAGCTCTTGATGAGGTACTCTCATAGTTGACATCTCTGCACTGGCAAGTGCTTACAATTCCCCTTGGGTGTCTCTAATTAAATGTATTGTTCATTAAAAATGACAACAAGAGTTCATTGAGCCTCCATTCTCGTGATTAATTGCAGTGTTCTCCTAATCACTTATTGTTATTTATACCTCTGCCTTCATGCAACTGATTAGGCTGTACGTTTGCACCATCCAGACAGTAACAGAAGGGACACGAAGGGCGAGTTTACATGATCCAGTGGAGCATGGTGGAGTTTGTCTGAACTAGTGGTGACCCAAGCACAGCACAGCACAGAGATGTAGGGCACTAGAAATTCTCATCTCAGAGCTACAAGGAAGCCAAGTCAAGCTCATAAGCTCTGCCTCAGAAGGATTTGCTACTCTCTATGAAGAGCTGTGGAATCACGGTTTTTCTGCTTTCAGTTATGCTCTTGCTGTTTCCAGCTGGTGAAAAAATTACAGGCAGCTCAGTGCAGGTGTTTCTCAGGAAATCCCTTTGAGAGGTCCTCCCTGTATAAATATCAGATATCAGATTTCTGCTAAATCCTTAAGATTCCTAAACATATCTTTAAAATTACCTATATCCGCTGACTAAGCACTGATGTGCATTAAAGGATCTACTGAGCAAAACCCCACAAAAAAAGTCTCTGCACCTGCCATCATCAGGAAGAACAGAAATTTTGAGTTATCTATGATAACTTGCCTGTAACAAGACTGTAGCTTGATCCTCCTTGAGTTTAAATTTGTCATCACATGATTTCTGATTTTCCTTTGCTGATTGTAGCTAAGATAGCAAGCAATTTTAGGTGCCTGTTATTGGATAGCCCAACCTGAGACAGACATCAGTAAATTGATTTTTGGAGAAATTGCAGAACAGCTACCTCTGAAAATGAGTTAGTCCCTCAGGTACACTAGATGTGGATGGCTGGGAGAGGTGCACACTTCACTGGGTAAAAAACTGGCTGGATGGCTGGGCCCAGAGAGTGTTGGTAAATGGAGTTACATCCAGCTGGTGACAGGTCACTAGTGGGGTTCCCCAGGGCTCAGTGTTGGGGCCACTCCTGTTTAATGTCTTTATCAAAGATCTGGATGAGGGGATTGAGGGCACCCTCAGTCACTTTACAGATAACACCATGCTGGGTGGGAGTGTTGCTCTGCTGGAGGTCAGGAAGGCTCTGCAGAGGGATCTGGATGGGCTGGACCAATGAGCCGAAGCCAATGGTGTGAGGTTCAACAAGGCAAAGGAACAGTCCTGCACTTGGCTCACAACAACACCATGTAGCACTACAAGCTTCTCTAAGAGTGGCTGGAAAGATATCCAGCAGAAAGGACCTGGGCGTGCTGGTTGACAGGATTTAAACATGAGCCAGCTGTGCCCAGGTGGCCAAGAAGGCCGATGGCATCCTGGCCTGTGTCAGCAATAGTGTGGGCAGCAGGACCAGGGCAGGGATTGTCCCCCTGTACTCAGCACTGGTGAGGCTGCACCTCAAATCCTGGGCCCAGTTCTGGGCCCCTCAATTCAAGGACATTGAGGTGCTTGAACAAGGCTAGGGAGGGCAACGCAGCTGGTGAAGGATTTGGAGCTCAATTCTTACAAGGACCAGCTGTTCAGCCTGGAGAAAAGGAGGCTCTCGTGAGACCTTATCACCCTCTACAACCACCTGAAAAGATCTTGTAGCTAGTTGGGGGTTGGCCTCTTCTTGAAAGTAGCAAGTAATGGGACAGAAGGAAATGGCCTCAGGCAAGGGAAGGTTTAGATTAGATATCAGGAAAAGTTTCTTCTCTGAAAGGGTGGTCAAGCATTGGAATAGGCTGCCCAGTGAAGTGGTCACTGTCCCTGGAACTATTAAAAAACTTGTAGATGTGGTGCTTAGGGATAAGGTTTAGTGGTGGACCTGGCAGACTTAACGTAATAGTTGAACTTGATGATCTTGGAGCCTTTTACAACCTTAATAATTTTATAATTTTATGATTCTATGGATGTGCATAAAGAGATTGTGGCACTGACATGGCAGCTCAATTTCCGGGGTATTTTTTCAGAGAAGCCAAAACTTTCTGCGTTGTTAGAGATCTCTTATGTCTTCCTCTTCTATTAGTTTTCTGCTTGTTACACACCTGCTCTGAAACTCTTCTGTTCCTCAGTTTCAGGCTTTTAGTTGCAATCTAATGTTATTTGCACAGTATTATTGCCCCAAGGCCTAAGTCAACGCTGGCAAGGCTCCTGCTGGCATGTTATGTTAATAACCAATTGGTTTTGTTCTCAGTGAAAGCAATGTGTTCCAACAACTGGGATTCATCTTGCTTTTTTTAGCGAGTACACAGCTACACTCTAGTACAAATATTAAAGGCCAAGATCTTTAAAAATAGAAAGGCAGGAACCACCAGCATCACTGCCTCCAAGCCAACAGCTGCAGGATCCATGGAGTAGCCTGGTCCAAACTGCACACCCATACCTGACCCCACCATCACAGACCACTGCTCCTGAGGGCAAATTTACATTTCCAGACTTCTGACTGAGGATTTTGATCATCCAAGCATCCCTGCCAGCTTCAAACATTCAGACCTTTTAGCCAGACAATTGTAGAAATTTTGGCCTACCCTGGCATGTAAATACTGCAGGAAAAAATGATGCAGATAAGGACTTGCAATTTACTGCATTAATTAATACACAGTAATGGGAATTAAGGTTGGAGAGAGCATGCTTGTCTGTAACGTACTTGTTCTCCAGTACGTGCAAAGTATGTCCCTAATATTACATGCATTTGTATTTGTCATTACAAGGATGCATCTCTATAGTGTAAGCTTGGCATTTTGACTGCCTGGGAAGTTTCAAAATAAATACCCCCAGACAACAAAAAACATGCTCTTCACAAGCAATGGAAAGTAGTATGTTAAAATCTGTATTTTTAAAATATGTCTGTGAAATTTTACAGTCATTTGCATTTCAAGTCTGCAATTAGATTTAAAAAAGCCCACAACTGCAGCTGTGACAAGTACTCTGTTATGTGAAAAAACCCCATGTAAATAATCCTCTTGTCCTCCAGTAACAGTTCTGATGAGAACAAATTTTAGCATAGTGCTCAACAATTGCCTCGTCAAGGTTGTTTTCATGCTTAATACAGTATGAATGGTAAACCTAAAAGAATTGGCATCCAAACAAGATATGTATTTAATTCTACAAATTGCTCTTGGTATTGCACATGACCCTTTACAGAGCATCTTCTCATGCTTTTAGGATGAGCTGTAGAGCATCCCCAGAGCCACAGAGAGGCTTTTCCTGGCACACAGGGTGATATGGCATCCCATCAGCTCCATCATTATTCAGATGAAGGGGAGATGAAGGTTTCTAGGGATGGACATCCATCAGCTCCCCTGGAGCTAGAAGTACATATCCTGCCAGGAAGTGGAGCACGACACATGCTGGGCAGGCAAATACACGAGCAATTTGATAGGTGTGTAGTGCACTGCTCTGCACTTTGGCTGGTTGTTGCCATTGCCAATGGTTTTCCCTGGTGTTCATTTCACATTTGTGAGCACTTTTTGTGCTTAGCTGAGATGCCAAAAGATGGTGCTGAGGTTTGACACGGCTCTGTCCTGAGCACCTCGCTTCACATATGGACAATGACTTCAGTTTTAAACCCCAAGATAATCCAGCGTTTAAAGCCTCTTCCTGCCAGCATTAATGCTGATGTTGTAATAGAGGTATGTTAGGTCTGAGCCCCAAGACCTCATGGAGGAAATGTGGCATCTGGGAAAATATCCATTGCCTACAACAGAAAGCCAATTGACACCGCAGGGAAAAGTGAATTACAGACACAGAAGACGAATGAAAGTAAATGATGAGCTAAGAACTGGGAAGGGGAAGAGTTGATGATTATTCTTGGGAAACTGTGTTGAAATGACACAGGAGAGGACATGATAAGGAGGAATAAAAACAGTAGGAAGAGTAATAATAATTTTGCCATTGATGATCCATAAAGAGTGTTATTACATTTTTTTTATGCAAGAGGTTGGAGAAAGACTAAGATGGTAGTCAGGGGAGAAAAGAGCACAATGTTACTTAAAATAGCTGAACTTGTTCCAGTTTAGCAAAAGGAAGGTTGAGAAGGATGCGATTTCTCTCTAGAAATATATCAAGAGTAAATGCCAGATGGAGAAAGGCTATTCGACCTAGAAGGCAATTTTGGCAAAAGAACAAAAGGGGGAAAATCAGCCATAAATGCTTTCAGCCTGGAGAGCTTTCTACCCATCAGAGCAGCAAGGGTGTGCACTGTCCTCTCAACTGGAGCCACTGGGGCAATCTCTGGAATTTAAAAGTAGAGCCTGATCACTGCATGAAAAAGAATCAGTGACAGGACTTCCTGGTTTTGACAACGTAGGATGCTCCTAATGTTCAGGTCTTTGGGAAAAGCCAACGAAAATGGAAATGAATGGAAGATGAATGGATGAATGTTGCAGCCTTTTTGTTAGGTAGTAGTTATCAGTAAGACTGAATGTACTGAAAATTTCCACAGTTGGCTGTCAGGCCTTCACCCAGCCAGTTCCCTGAAGCTCTTACCTTCACATTTTACAATCACTTTACAAAGGAAAAGGATGTATATCTGTGAAGACAGTGCTTCAGAGGTTACCAGCATTTTTCTTCTTACAGCTGAAGATACTAAATATGCTTTTCAAAATCTTTTGACATGCCAGCCAGCATTGAACTCTAAATGAGGCGCCTAAATATCAGACAGAAATATTTCCAAAAAGGCTAAATTATCAGCAGTATGAAAGTAGTCCCTCCTTGGAAGTTCTCTTTCCTTTTGGTTGTCATGATTTCTCTGTCCTTACTTAAACCTGTAGTAACTCACCCTCAGACTGCTGGATTGGTGTCAATGGGCAGGAAGGAGCATGAGAGTCAGGCAATGGTTTTACTTATGCATATAGGAAAGTTTCTGGCCAAATATTCTTCACTTCCTAAATCAGAACTGTCTCATAACTTCAACATGGTTCAACATGGTCAGGTCTCAGTAAGGTTTCCTTTGCAACAAAGCATGTGATATGTCTGATTAAATATCAGTAATACTTCAAATATTTTATCAACATTTTTATTAATAAAGAATAATTAAAATACCTATCAGTTGCAGTAGGATACCAGCCAGACTCTGGAGATGGGGGGGAGTTTTCTGACCTGCCAGATGTGCTCTGCTTCCATTTTTTGGTGGTGGTTTGGAGGGTTTCTTCATTTGGTTTAGTGTTCTGCTGCTAAGGGGAAAGCCTGGGTTTTGTGGACAACCATGGACAAACAAAATCTCAACCTGGTTGTTTTTCACCTCAACAGCATCAACATAGTTGATTAAACTAAAATTGCAAAAATTCCTATCCCTTGTGTCTATTGGAATTTCTGGTTTCAGTCCACTACTATATTTTGATCTGCCCCATAGATGTCTTATAGTCTGGCAATTTTTGTGTCTTGATCTTCGTATAGTCAATTAAGATGTAAATTTTACCAGCAGTCTGGTTAATATTAATTTCAGGTGGTATGCAAAGCCTGTTGAAACCTCTGAGAGTTTTTCTTTCAACTATAATGGGCTTTGGATCAGAACTCATAATAGCAGTAATTTGGCTGAATCTATTCTAGCTAATGAGTGATTAGCAAATGCTTTTTCCCCTCTTTACCTAACACTTGATAAACCAGAATCCACGAGGAGCTGTGTACTAAATAATAGTGTGATTTTACAACCCTCAAATTGCTTTAGAAAATAGATTTATAAATCATGCACATAAAGGCAGAGGATATTGACAAATTCTCTGCTATTAAAGAGGTGGCTTGCTGTGCTTTATGTGAGTCTCTCAACAATAAAGTGTTACCTGCCACAGGGCACTGGGAAAAACTATCAGATCTTTATATATCTTGGTGTCTTGGGTACCTCTCCTTTCTGTTCTCTTTTATTTGAGGTGATTAACATGTCTTTGGTATTTCAGCTTTAATTTCTTCTTTTTTTAGGACCAAATCCTTGTTTAAACATTGTTAAACAACTGTTCCTTTGTGCAGGAAGAGATGCAAAGGAATGCAAAGGAATTATTGTTGTTATTCTCCAAGTCACCTTCCAATCCAAGCAACATTTCTAACACTGAAAGATACCGACTATCAGGATTTGTTCTACTCGACCTTTCATGATATTTAGGCATCTGGCTTTCCAGCTCAAGTAATCAAGATGATAATTAAACCTACATCTTTGTGAATGTCAAAACTGTCATCTGCATTCAGTATGTTACAGGTCTGCAAGAAATCATGATCAAGAGAAATTTAACATCAGTGAGGTCATTAGGAAATTGTTCCAGTATTGGCTTCACCAGAAACTACCTTGTCAAAGCAAATGAGATACATGGAAGCATGTTATATTAACTGCCCATATAGAATACCTAATCAGTGTTGTTATAAACTAAGCATATTCTTCAAATAGAACTGTCAGCATTATTTTAAATAATGCCCAAGCAGTAGTTGCAGGTAATGGGTATCCTTTAGAGTATTTCACTTCTAATATCTTGTATTATGTGCAGTTGTACATGCATTTATAACACCAATTAATTACTTTCCTGCTGCGAATGGGCATTGTATTTTTAGAGAAACCAACATAAAACCTCTATGCTTCCCATTAAATAATGGAAAATGAAATGGTAATTCAAACATTAATTAATGATGCAGTAGCTTGCAGCTTAGAATAAGGCAGAGTCAGGACGGTTAAGTTCATGGGAAAACATGCCTTGAAATTGTTCCCACTTGCAAATAAAGTAATGTCAAAGTTTTCCAGTCCCCAAACAATGGCAAGTTATTTTCCAATAACCAATGTGGTTCTGAGTTTTTGGTCAAAGCTGTAAAGCCACACTCAGCACTCACTGATACCAAAGGGAGGTACTGTCATGATATGGGATCACTCACATCACAGGATGTCTTCTGTCATCTGCACTGAAACCATTTCGTCCAAAACACCATAAATATAGGCAAGTCTAGGAATTATTTCCATTTCTGTGGCATTATTTCTCTCATGCTCCCTATCACACACAAAATTCAAGCACAGCAACTCCAGCTGTAGAGCAGCATGCAACAGCACTTCTGTGCGCAAGTTTCCTCTGCTCAAACCTTTCTTTGGAAGATTTGGAAGATGGGAGATGGTTTTGCAGCTAGTCGAAGAAATGAATCTAAAAATGTTGGCTTGTAACTCCAAATGTGTGCTTTAAATAGCCGTCAGGATGATAGTATGTATTTTTGTTTGTTAAAAATAGGGTCTGCAATGATGGAAGGACTAACTGGATACCTCAGATAAATGTGCCACGTGAGACGGAGTGAATTCAGTCCATGTGTCCTCTGCTGTGGCAGGAGAATTGTGCAGCTCTGCAGGGCAAAGCAGCACGTCCAGTGCGCAACTGTCCAGGAGCAGTGGCAAGAAATAGAGTGCAGGGAGAATCCACGCCTTGAAGGCACTCACAGAGACGTGCCTGGCACCCAAAGCCTTTTCATGACAGGACACTCCCCTCCATCTAAGATGCAGCTAGATATAGTGCTTTTGTCAGCTCTTTACATCAGGGGCAGATGCCTACAGCACTTGCCCAAAGAGTGCTCTGGGTCATGCTCCAGGATCATTCTCAGCTGAGCTGGAATTTCCATCAAAACTCTCCAGCTGCTCAGCCAAGAAGAAAGACCTTTGAAAGCAAGAGGAGCACACGTGCCGGATTCCAGCCTAGCTCTCAGCCAGCTTGCATAGGGAGATTTACTGTGCACTGGTTCCTGCTCCTGCAGTTGTTTGTGCCTTTCATATTAAATATCTTCAAAGGAAAAAAGATGTAAAGACTGTTGCTAGAAATTTTAAATACTTCACCATTTACCTACATTACTTGTGTTTTGGACTGCAAACTCTTAAGAGTAGCCCTAGGCAGGAAATTTTGTACCAAATTACTTCTGTCCCTGTAGATTAAATGTATAACCTGAAGCAAAATGTGAGCCTGGGTGAATGGAGAGAGGTTCCTAATTGTCTGACAGCCTGCAAATTCCTCTTTTTCTAGTAGTTTTCAAAGGATGGGAAAACAGGGTCCCTAGTGGCAGTGTTGGCATTTTAGGAGGAGGTGTGAAGCAGCAGCTCGTTGTTAGACTAATTATAGCATCTGATCTGTGAGAGACTTTCTAATAAGCAGAAGATCTAATAGTACAGCTGAGCAAGTCAGCACTTGGCAGCACATGCCTGCAGGTTTGGGCTCTCGGTAGGTGGATGGTTAACCCAGTGCAGGGTAATGCAAACTCTGACTTGTGATATGGATGAAAGGATGGAGGAAATGCCCCGGAGAGTACTGCTGGGCAGATTTAAAGTGTTTACAAAAACTCCCCATGCTCTATACCAAGTACATTCATATAAAAAGCACCAGCATCTGGAGACAAGTGTGCTAACCCTTGAAGGCTAGAACATGAAATACATTAAAATACAATATTAGAATGAATAACCTAAAGATTACCATGATGTATCATAGCCCCGAGTCCACATGCTGTTTGCCAGTGTACCTTCTGACAGCTGGGGTAACAGCTACTTTATCTCCAGGTTTTTGCAGCAGCAGCAATAACAGGTGAAACAAACCAACTACTGGTGGTAAGCTGGGGGATAATTCAGAGTTAGCCTAAGGCTCCCTCTGGAGTTAAAGGAGAGAGATCAGTGCCTCCAAGGAAGGATTTAGAGCTGGGATCAGCGTAGTTCTGGAGAGCTCAGTGTAGGGAAAACCCCGAGAGGTGCTCTCCCTTTGCCTTGCTGGAGATATGCCAGTGCAGGGGCCACTTTCTGGGTTTTCCCTTGGTACCAGGGAGAAGAAAACTTGCCAACCTAAATTAGGCTGCAGTGCTGGGACAAAGACATACTACACTGAATGTTGCAAAGGTAAGGGATGTTGTTCAAACAAATGCTGTGCTTGCTTAAGCATTACCTGAAGTTCAGTTAATTAGTGATTTAAACTGGCTGATTTTAGGGGCAGTGGTTTTTTTCTTTTTGTACTATTACATATCCTATCCCCGTGGCTTTAGTTTTCCGGTACAACAAGTGATGCTGCATGTTGGGTAAAATGTCAAAGGGTTTGATTTTCTGAACGTGTACATCAGAGTACAAAACTCAGCTCTTACAAGCTATAAGAACCACATAAATTAAACTCCCACAATCTGAAATAATTTTTGTAAAGCTCAGACCCTGTATTTGGAGGAATTTGAAGGCACTTATGAGAGATTTCTTTGTTCAAAACCAGTTCAGAGAAGCCTTGGGATTCCCACTGTTTTTAGTTCAGTTTTCAGCTCCTGCTGTACCTCTTCTAGCAGGTGGCACTTGCTGTTGAGACAGTTGTGACTATAAAACCAACATCTGTGGAAATAGTCTTGATAATAAGAGGACTATAGCTATTTAGAGAAAAGAACCCATCATTTCTACATAAACCTGAACTCTCTTGATATAATGAGTAGTACTTAAGCAACTAAATAATATTTATCCATACATCATCTCCAAAATACACAAAGAAAGTCATCTCGTAGCAAATACTCCCAATCACAAAACAAAGCTTGATACATGGTTAATCTTTCCTACTTTACAATGCAGGCTGGACTAGAAAAAGTAGATCACAGATGTTACCTACAATCTGGGAAGCATTGCTAAAAGTGAGCAGAAACGTGCTGAAATCAGAGGGAGCCTTTCCATTGATTTAAAAGGCCATTACAATTATGGTGCTGAATATTTTATCTACTTCTAAAAATTGTGACATGTATCATTAGCTCCTATGAGACTTAAGCAAGCATATGACAGATTGTTCATGCTTTCAGAATTTTCAAGGTGTTTTTTTATTTTTGGGGGAAGGGGTTGTAGCACTAATGTCAAGGTGTCTTTAAAACTCCCTTTTGCAAAATCCTTTGTATCCTGACTGCTCTAAAATAACTTACTAATACTTAGCAATAAAAAGTTTAATGAACACGGTATTTGATTACTGAAACAAATAAATAAACAGTCTTGTTTTGATATTCAAAAACTCTTTTGTGTCCTGGGCAGAAGCAAGCAAAAGAAGGCCTTTTTCATATTAAGCATAGAACAAACTTTTTGCTCTTAACTGCCAATGCCACAGCTTGAAGACAGATTAGTTTGCTATTAAGAATCTTGCTAAGTCAGTGGATGTCGTTTTTCCCTCTTCCTTGATATAAAAAGCTAGGAAATATAGTTGTTTAATGCTTAAGAATCTCTTCTGCTATTTGTGTGTTGATTAGAAAATGCTTTCACATTTGGTCTTTTTCTATAAAATGTGTAAGACTAATCATTACAGGATATTTAAGATTAAATTTAGCTAAACAGTCATAGTGTTCCCTCCATTCCCAGAAAAAAAAACCCCAAACAATTAATTTTTAAATCATTTTTAATAAATTAATATTCATTCATCAATATTTTCAAAAAGCATCTCTTCGTCATTCCATTTTACTATTCTTTTTTTTTTCACTGCTGAAGAATACCAAAAATACATAGATGTGCCTTAAGCAAAAAGGACTGGGTTTTAGTTTATCTTTACAATGGGATGATATCAACTTAAACCACCATAATATTTCTACTGTTTATCGACCCTTTGGGCTAGAACAGAAGATAGTTCCAGTTTTCCTTTTTTAATGCCTTTTACAAACAAATTATGTGTAAATGTTATTTATAGTAGTATTAAGTTACAAAGGAGTTAATTAGCTATGAAATACATTACTCTGGTGTGATTTAATTGAAATTACCATTTTTAGTCTTAAAGCCATCTATGGTTAAAATAATATACTGCAACTAGTGCACAGGGACAAAAGCCAGAAAATGGGAAGTCAAGGTAAACACTGTTCTTAACACATGGTTGTATGTGTGTGTTTTTGTGTGTAAGAAGTTGTGCTGGGACTGTAGGAACGGAATTGGCAAAAAAAGGCACAAAAAATGTGTGTGTAAGATGAAGTGCTAACCTTAAGTGAGATTTTCCTGGCTTTTTTCAAGTCAAACCAAGACTTGGCTCTGTTCAAGGTTAAAGCTGCGTGTGACTAGACCAATAAATGTGAAATCTTGTGAAAAAGCTGAAATGTGCAACTTCCTACTTTTTGCCATGACAGACAAGATGGGGAGCACAGTTCCCTGATCGGGGCTGCAGTAACCTGCTGCCCTCCAGTTGTGCAAAGGGTAAGAGAGGGGGAGAGTCCTCAGACACTCAGTCCTCTTGCACGTGCAGGGCCCTGAAAAATCCGCATTGCCTCTTTGCTCTGGACAGAGAGTAATTTTCTGTCTTGGAAATTCTGGTTGAAGCCACTGAAGAACTGATTTCAGAGGGATTTGGAACATACATTTCTATCACAACTAAAAAGTCACTTCAACTTATTGAAGGTTTCTGCCTGATCACAGGATTTTTAGGAGGTGGGGCTTGAAGAAAAAAGAGTGCCGTGATTAAATCCTGAGGGCAGGACCACTCTCAAATCCCACTTTTTAGGGTAGTTCTTTATGGCATGTACAGCAAGACTTGCTTGGAGATCATTTCAGTAGGGAAATTTTTCTAAAGCAAAGCCTACCATTTATAATTTTTATTCAAATCATATGGTTTTGTTTAAACATATTTTGCTATTAAGATAAAAACTTGGGAGAGGTTCTCAACAATTCTATCTAATATGTACTTTAGGAGGCTGTTAATTGTTAGTTACTTTGATTATAAAGATGACAATGTGCTCTATAATGCCTTCACAGTTTGAAGAGATATTAGAGAGCTCACAATACGTTGCGCTTTACCAATGGGACTAAATACTGAGGAGCTTTTAAACACCAAGTTTTTCTGCTCCAGCCATAGGGGTTCCTCTGAGGCTCCTCACGCTGTGCAGTTGTCTGCAGATACAGATAAAACCTGCAGTTCCAGCCCTTTGCAGCGCTGCCAAGGATGCGGCAGGGCTGCGGCGCTGGTGCTGCAGCCGGGTTCTGGGGAACGTTCCCGTTGGGGGACGGCACCGCAGCGGCGCTGCAAGGCCACCGTCTGAGCCCACTCGGGCCCAAGGAGCAGCCCCGAGCGTGGGGCCGAAACACAGCTGCAACCCAGGCTCATCTATGCTGGAATTTCAGCAGAGTTTCACAGTTCAGCCGCGAATAGGGGTGGGAACAGTAATGGGCCGTACACGGCAGCAACCCAAGTAGCAGGGCTCTACTCACAGGTAAATCAAGTAGTAGCGAGAACAGGGGGCAGTCGTTACAGAGCCAAGGCAGCCTTTTCAGCTTCCTTCATATTTGGTGGTTTTGCTAGATGCATATCCACACAATTTTCTCCCATAGAAGTCTCCAACTAGCATCCAAAGCTCTCTATCTGTCAAAAAATCCCATCGATGTCCAGAGGAATTTCACATGCAGAGAACTGTCAGGGCTAAGCCTGAATTCTGGGTTTTTTAGATCTATTTATGCTACTGTATTTGTTGTTATTTGAGAATGTACATGATAGAAACACTTTACAAAAAATATATCTTCTTTTCTTTAGAAAGATTTAGTTCTGATAAATAACAAATTAAGTTTACAGATCTGAAATTGGCATACCTTGATGACTACAATCTACTAGACTGAAAAAGTTGGAATCCCAGTGAGGAAATGAACTGGGATGAAAACCAAAATGGTCACATTTGCAGGAAGGGTATGTTAAAACACAGTTAATGCTGAAACAAAACATACTCTTGTGATCTGTGATGGCAGCACACTACCTTGGTAAGTGTAGGCGTATATACTTTCAGTATATAAATAAAATATGAAAATGCTCCATTACTGAATAAAAGTATCAGAAGTGCTCTATTTGCTCAACTCTAGAGAATAAAAAGTTATAACATCACAGAAACAAAAATATGACATAACATGCGGTCACAATAGCAAGCACAGGGAAGAAAAATATTGAGAAAATATACTTATATGCATATTATGCAAATATATTTTACATTAACATACAATGTTATAAGAATGTTAAATAATATGAATGCATGTTTAAAAAAGGCTACAGCTAGGTGATTTCATGTTGAAGTAACAAATAACCTGAGACATCTTCTATGCTTTCACTGGAATAACAATCTTTAAATCTACAGCAGATGTAGAACACATTGACAGTAGTTGAAATCTCAGCTAAATTATACTAAAAATGTGCTGTTCTCTTTCAAAATGACATGGCAGCTGGAACCAGTCCAAGGGAAGGAAAATGTGCTGCACATTTACAGTACTTACAAAAGATTAATTTCACTGTTGATGGACACTTAAAATGCTTGTTTGAAATATTATAAACCTGTATATGTCTCCAGAGACCTACAACACTCTTTGTAGTTCTTTGCTACATGATCAGCTTGCTTACTGCATAAGAGAAAGCAAGAGACCATTAAAAACTATGCCCATTCAGGACTGGAAAAGGTGTATTTTGACATATATAAGCCCAAGAAATTTAAGAAAGAAAAATAAATTCGGTTTGATGAAATTGTAGTTGATGGTTCTGCAATATAAATAACTTATTTTAAACTTACCAGTGTAACTCTACTGCTTTATGATTAGTGTGTATGGCAGCATTTACAAAGGATGTTACTAAATACTGACTTTGTACATGATTACAGCTGTTTGAAAATTCCTATGACAATCAAAGTTTTGGAGTGATAATATACAACACTTACTTTCTCAAGCCTTGCTGCTTTGACGACACCTGCCTTTCAATTTAAAAAGTTCCTCTGAAGTGAGTTCTATGTTAAAGTGTCCATAACCTCAGAAATGAATGTGTTCATGTGTGTGTGCATACATATACTTTTGCTTTGCAGTATGTGCTTTAAAGTACACACAGTTCTTTGCTACATGTATTCACACATACATGAGTATGGTCTACATAGTAAAAGTTCATATATATTTTTTTTTATATATAAATTTATATATATAAATATATATATAAACTCTGCAGGCAAGTAGTACTTCACTTGTTATAGTTGAAGTCCTTTAAAAAACTCAGTCACTCAGTTAACATAGTATAGCCAGTAAATTAAGTTGAAAAGAGAAAATGTGAATGGAAACACCATTCTTGACCATCTGTCGATGGCATTCACATCCGTTAGATTGGGGATTTTTATTTTCAGTTGCGAAGACCTTCTTCGTAAATGGCCCCTCTTGCTATGGGAGCCTGTTCTTTCTGACGAACGCCTTCCAAGGCTTTCACGATGTGAGCTTTGTTTTCTGTACTGGATTCCTGAGTTGTCAAAGGATATAGTTGAATTTCGGGCTTCCGTAACGCTGGTGGTGACCTCGTTGCTTGCCACCTCGTTGTGAATTTCAAGCGATGTCAGCAGAATGTTTCCATGGGTGTCCACCTAGGGGGCAAAAATAGAAACATAAATTCTTTCAAAAGAATTGACATCAATGAGCAGAATGTAGGTGTATGTAAATCTCCAAACCCATAAATATCTAAAATAATAATGTATTAATTTTAAGCATGTGATAATCTTAAAAAAGAAATGGCATTATTCAGCTTCCTAAAATTGGCAAGTACTTAAATACTTTCACAAACAGGGTTATCATCATACTACCAAACATCCAGCACAAAACCCTACTTGGCAAACTCCACCATTTTCTTCTCCCTCTAAACCAGCCACATTTTAAAGGATGGTGTAGTTCAGTGAAACCTCTGCATTGCTGGCAATAGAGGGAGAGAGTAAGGGATGGATCCTCTCTCTGCTACAGCAAAAAATTAAATTAGACTGGACTAGCTTTTTTTTTTCCCTATCTTGGATCTAAAACCAGGTAAAAAAAAAGTGCCTGTGAAGTTTGCTAAAATCATAAGAACAGTTCTGGTGTGCTGAACTCTGCATCTTACAATCACAGAGCTTGTTTACAACTTATCTCCTTAAGCTTACCTTCCAAAGTCATTTGCACAGTTTTCCAATAATGACAATTCTTAACTGCAGGGATTTTCTGTCTGGGTGATTGATCTTGAAAGCCAATGAACTTAAGGCATAGAAAAAAAGCTGCTGAACTGGGGAAATAGATGGCACTCTTCCCTTCCACCTCCCTATTCCAGCGGCAGTGACCAGTGTTTAACACGAACTATATTTATCATGCCAACAAAGTCAATACTTTTGTTGAGAGAAATTTGACAGTGATTTCTATGTAGATATTTTGGTTTAGTATTAATAATAATCTGCTTAATTGAATAGCAACTGCAACTACAGCAAGATCAATGTTTGTGTTAACAGTAAACTACTCAGTCAAGGACTGGGCATCACCCTGATAGACGAAAAACCAGGTCCCTGATCAGCCATATGACAGGGAGCTTCTATACAAAAACCATCAAAACCCCATATAAATTTACGGGTACAGAGCAATGCAATGTCATTTTCAGTAACAGAGAAAAAGGTCCTGATCATTTAGAGTCTTAAAATCTGGGCCAGGCTCTCCAGCCCTCCTGAGTGGCAAAAGAGGAGCAGCATAGATTTGTGTATGGCTCCTTCAGTCCAGAAAAACTCAAGAGTTCCCATGACTGGCACTGATGAGAAGTTCCAAGCAATGCTGTCTGAGTCAGTATTTGGTAGTTTCACTGGTGGGGCAGCACATCCCCCATGCCCCAGGCCCTACATGCTGGAGGACATGCAGTCAGTACAGGTAATGCAGGGATCAGCTCCAAACTTTCTGCCAGTTTTGGGGCAAGAGAAAAGATGGCCGAAGGTAAAATAAATGCTCTGTGCTGGGTATTTTCAGACAGTTAACACACGTGTGACTCTGTTCAAGAGAATTTAGTTTTCCATGTCAGAAATAGATAGTGAATCATGGAATACAGGATGATTTCCAGTTTTACATATGCAATTAATTCATCCATAATTCATCGCACAATTAATACGTTTTTCTAACCTGCCACATGATCTAGCTGTGTGAACTGTGTAGCAGTTGAACATCTCATTCTAGAAGTATCAGTTTAAAAGTGGTTGTAAAAACAGACAATTGTCACAATCTTCTGAAGTTTGCTCAGTCATCTGATACCATGTCCTTTGAAAGCTCTGTGTGATGGATTAAAAGTATGCACAGCTATGTGTCTGTCCACATGCATTTAACTTCTTTCATTCTTATTAAAATTTTGTGAAATTGATATTTCTTTCATCAATTATTGATGCTTCAGCTTATCTCTTCTCAGGGAAGACAATTATGATAGTATATCAGTAATGCTTTGCCAAGCTGCTTGCAAATGGAAAAAAAAAGAATATAAAATGCTATGAATGATACACAGGCAGGTAGGAAAAAATTTCTAAGGTATCTAACAAATCCTGCTGCTGTAGGCAATGGCACAAAATGCTGATGAATGCCTATAAATAAAAATAAACAACATGAATGAAAATAATGGCATGGAGAAGCCTCAGTGGTGATGAAGAATTTATTTTCTCCATGGCAGAAACCCTTTGGGTACAAAAGTAAGATCTTGAGGTTTGTAGAAAGGAGTTCATACTGTTGAGCAGTCTCTGTAACCAGGGAATAAACACAAGTGTAAAATATAGTCATGGATATCACCACTACTTATGGTGGTCTCTGAAAGGAATGGATTCAGTTTCTTCTATTCTTTTTTTTCCCCACTAAGAGTACAAATATAATATTTTTTTATGCAATGAGTAAAATATCTCAACAACCAGGTTTCTCCTTATGAAGCTTAAAACTAAATCTCTCATCCAGACCCCCATGGCATCAAATGTCATCTCCTTTCCCATCTCCTCCTAGGCCTTGAGAAATGTCCTTCAGCTTACTAAAAATATCATAGCAGTGACCATTTTGGTGGGCTTCACCCTGAGAGCCCTGCCATCCCCTTGCAGGTCTCTACTCCTTTTCCTTCCACCACCACAGATGCCAGTTGCTCTTTCTCTCAGGACTTAATGATCTCTCCTGATTGTGTCTGCCACCTACATGTACACAGACATCAGCCCATCCTGGGTACTCTGTCCTTCTACACTAAGCCTGGACTGTTGTGAGCTGCCAGTGGAAAGCTTGTATTATGGAGGGTACACCTATGCATTCAGGCTTCACCTGATCAAGGAATTAATTTTATTCCTATTATTTCCTTGCATGGCATAGCCTTCTTCACCTTATCTGCCAACTTCATGCTCCACCTTAACATGGCTTCTGCCTTTGATGTGCTAACTTTTCACTATTTGTCAGTGCATCTAGAAATCAAACCAGAAAGGTGGTCAAGAAAGTTGCAACTTCTATGTAAATTCTTTTTCTGAAGATAACATTATGTCCTATGAAGCTGCATGACAGTATACATTTTTCTCAAAATGTCAAAAGAAATGTATTTGGAAAGATACTTTTGAAATGAATCTCTTTGTTAATGGAGCAACAGGCTTGCATGTCAAATATGAGGAAGGAGCAGATGGAGAAAAGAAGGGGTCTGAAGAAGCTAAATAATCCTCTGGTCCACAGATACTCTTGAGATTTATTCTCTCAAATTGATTCCTTCAAAGGTTTTGAATAAACCACCTAAGCCCTCGATAACATTAGAGCAACAATATGCTAATACTTTGTGACAATCTTAAGGTATGAATACTTAATGCATGCAGCATGTTAAAAAGTATTTGCACATAAACATGACTTTGGAATCATTTAAGCAATGATTTAAATTACTTTGACAAGGGTACACAAGCTCTCTCAACGAATAAAGAAGCAAACCAATAATGGCAGGATATCCTGTGCAAGTCACCTCATGTTTGCCTGAATATACAGGGAAGGCAAAATCCTCCATGAGTGAACATGAGTGTTGCTCAGTGGCTCCAGGGAAAATGTTACCCCAGGTATATATTAAGAAAAGTAGCTGACTGGATTACAGACAGCCTTGGCTACATATGACAAACAAGGCCAATGTTTTTGATACAACTTTTGTTTTAAGCCTTAAAACCCTTAGAATATAATTTTATCACCTGGCTCAAAAATGCCATTCTGTGCACTGGAAATTCTCCCCAAAATGCTAATACCAGGCTTTACTCTCAAATGCCATGATAAATTAGAGATGACACTGTGGATTTGGCCAATTTCCCCTCACTTCTTGCCATCCTTCTTTAACCAAAATATTTATCATTTTTTACTTCTCTGCCAACCCTGTGCTTCCATTCTTTTTGCAGCCCTCTATCTGCCCACTGTGGCTCCACCTGAAGCCATTCCTTCCCATTTCTTCACTGTGGTCTTCACAGTTGGTTCTCACATCTGCTTCCCAACACAAGCAAGGGTTGGTTGTTTCCTTGGAGTGTTTCCCAGTGAATTCATCAAAACAGATGAAAACAGCTGAGTAACAAATCATTAATTAACTCCCTGCTGAATCAGCATGGATACAAATATGCAAAACTAGTGCTCTTCTTTCAGAATAAATTTTTATTAAACTCCATCTTTCCCACCTCCGAGTAACTACAGCTCCTGCATCAAGGCTAAGTGACTGAATCTCACATAAGTCCATTTTGAGAAGCAGATTCACTTTTGAAGGTTCACCATTTCTGAATGATATATATTACAGTACAAGTGAAAAATTAAAATACTCCAGCAGCCTAATGTCATTACACAAAAATGACCATCACTCACCTAACTGAAGCCAGGAGGAGGAGAATTAAGATAACATTCACAAAGAACTTGCTCCTTGCTCTTGGA
Organism: Daphoenositta chrysoptera; assembly: GCA_013397915.1. Lineage (NCBI taxonomy): Eukaryota > Metazoa > Chordata > Aves > Passeriformes > Daphoenositta > Daphoenositta chrysoptera. The sequence goes on from VZRO01000700.1 coordinate 2,152,288, forward strand.
GGAATACCATGTCACCAGTGGACTCAACTTGTATTGTATGTTCTAGGTTCAAAACTTCATGTCCTATTGTATCTGGGAACTCCTGAGTCTGCTTCTTAATTCTACCCAGGATCCAGGCTCATTTAGATGTTAGATATTCCATTTTTGATGAACAAGATACAGCAACTGCTACTGAATATTTTTCCCCAATATTTTTTTGAAAACTTAAACTTTAATACCAGTTTGAAAGCACTTTACTAGGGCCAGGAAACTACCATAAGGCTTGATTTATTATTAGGTAGAGTCTGAAATGTTTCAAGTTAATTTAGTTCTCTGTTTATTATTCCATAAATTTTAAGGAGTAAGTCTTTCACTCTACTACACAAAAAGAGGAAGCATTTTGCTCAAACCCCATAGGTATGTTTAGTTGTTCATCAATCCCAAATTTTTAAATACCATGTAAACACTTCCCATCATGTGAAGCAATATAAATGCAAATAGGGGGTTTAAATAGCATAATGAAAAGCTCTGTCTTTGTAGTTAGTCTTTCATTATTTTACATCAAAATTAGTATTCAAGTACATACAGAATCACAGAATATTCTGAGTTGCAAGGAACCCACAAGGATCATCTGGTCTGACTCCTGACCCCACACAGGACCATCCCCAAGGGTCACACCATGTGCCCAAGAGCATTGTCCAAATGCTTCTTGAGCTCTGTCAGGCTGGTGCTGTGACCACTTCCCTGGGGAGCCTGATCTGGTGCCCAACAACCCTCTGGGTGAGTAACCTTTTTCTGATATCCACCCTAAGCCTTCCCTGACACAGCTTCAGGCCATTCCCTCGGGTCCTGTCACTGGTCACCAGGGAGGTCAGTGTCTGCCTCTTTCACCTTTACTTATTAATAAATGGCTTTCCAACATGTAGAACAATATGCAATCAGGCCTTAAGTTTTATCTGGGCTTAAAGCGAAATTCATTGACCACATTATGCTTTGGATATTTTAAAAATAATTTAAAACTGCAAGCAAACCAAAAGTTATAGTATTGAGTGTTCTCCCTGAGTCTAAAAATTGATACTTGTCTCACTGCCATTTAAATATGTTTATATTAATTGATAAGCACTAAAAAATAAAAGAGATAATTATGTTACATCAGCTTAGTAGAAGAGCCCAGGATACCCAGCAGAACTGGGAAGATGGAAACACCTTTAAAAACAAGGAAAGTATGAAGAAGCAAACTAATTAGGCACTTCCGTATTATTATCACTGTCTATCAAGTAATAATGAAGTTTGACAATTAACCTTGATGTATTTCAATGGGAGAAGAAAAGGAAACAAATGCATAGTCCCCCTTTGCCCTGTATTTCACATTGTTTGGATTATTACAGTCTCTGAGCTGTAATATGAATTGCACATACAATCCTTCTTACTGTCTCAGGATTTGCACAGTTCATACTTGTGCAAAGGGGCTGCAAAACAAAATAAGTACATGTATGAGTCTCCCAGTGCACAATGAATGTCCCCACCATGAGCTACAGGATGAGAGTTCTCCCCACAAGAACTGTGCTTATCACCCTTGACAGATATATTTCAAAACTTGGTACCTACTCATCATACTCATATTTCAAAAATATCCCACTGTTCAAAACAGCACTGAAAAAAGTATCTAGGAAAAATGAAGATGCACAGGAGAATACTGCCAGTTTTGCTATTCTTGTACTTCGCAATTTAAACTGAGTGATAATTCTGCCACAGAAGCCAAGATATTAATTTTCAGAATAAAATCCCACTTACGAGAAGGGTTGCTACAATTAACAAAACTGCTAAGTAGATGTAAGTGGCCTGAGCCTCTATTCTCAGCAATGCCTGGTGGGAAGCTGCTGCCTTGGCCAACAGCGGGGGTTTGAGCCAGGAATCTCCAGAGCTAAAAATACGTGCAGACATTGCCTGATGAGAAGGGCCTTTTTATAAAGGGTTATGCATTACCTTGTCAGAGGAAGCTCTTCCCACATGTCTGACAGCCATTGGGGGTTTGCAGCTTGAATGAGCTTGTGTGATAGTTACCCTCCTGATTGATACTCTGGGACTGAATTTTTGGTCCCACCAAACCAAAAACGTAAATTGCCAGTTTCAACCAAAAAGCAAAGTTTTTAGCAAGGGACTTTAACATATTACATAACCTCTGTGGATTGGCCCAGAAGGAGCAATGTCCAAAACACATGCTTACTATCTGGTTATACAAGTAGCCTCTACCACAAGAGTGAACAACGAGTGAGAACACAATTGCCTTACAACTCTCTCATGCTGATTTGGCTGTAAATTAGGCTATATCTGAGCCTTATTTAAAAGAAACAATTTATGTAGCAAATCTGAAAGCTTTGAGAGCTACAAATGAAGCCTGGATCTGCCAACACGAACAGGAGAAATGGATTTGATTCATAACGATGATCAACTTTCAAAGGAAACATTTTTAGAGACCATCTATTATTTTCTGACTTTGTCCACAATCAGAGAACTTTAATTTAGGCATCAGTAACACATAAGAAGAAATATTTTATGAAAAATCAAAATTAATTTCTTCCTTTATCCTAGAGCTTGCCCTCATATATGAAGCATAGTGTCAAGGTTTTCAAAAGAGAATTTTCAATCCCAAACTGGTATGTGTATGAAAATCGTTTATACACACAAAAAAGCAGCATCCTATTTTGTCTCAGCAGCTTTGGTTTACTGTGATAGGCTGGAACAGTTCAGTGAGGAATACTATTTACAGTGCATTATCTGAAATAAAATGTGATGCAAAAGCAGTCAAAAGAAGAGACGGCTAAGTGTGAAATTTTCTTTGTAGTCAGCTGCTGATCCACAGATGAGTCACTCATAAAGGCTCACTCAGGTTTCATCTCATCACCAGCTCTGAATCTTCTGAAACCTTTTCCAGAGATTCGATTTAGTCAGACGTGCTTCAGCCATCCTGCCACCTTCAGCAGTGCTACACAGGAGAACACAGCTCAGAGTGGTTCTCTCCCCACCGCTTTTCTTTGTCACCTCTGCAACGTGAGGACACTGGCTGTGCCAATTCCATGCTGCAAGAGCTCTTCTTTCCCTTACACCTGCAGCTATTTGGCTCGCTGGTTTCAACACATGGACAGAGCTGGACAGCAAGCCATAATGGGAGCATTGAAGCCAACAGACAGCTCAGCAGCTGCTGGAGCCCTCCCTCAACACAGCAAGGCTTAATGGTAGCATATCAGGACAACTCAGAGAGAAGTACCTAAAGCCTGGCACTGGAGAGGCACATCCATAGCAGCAGCACCAAAATGGGGGTGGCTGTGCCAGTTTTGGCTTTTCAAACCCACAACCTCTAATGCAGGATAATGCAAATGCATTCATTATGAAGAAGAGTTACTGAGCATGAAGAGTAACTGCTTTGCAAAGCAATTATCAAATAAAACACAAACATACGCACATCTGTGGATTTTGTGGTCTAGAACATTTTTTTATTAAACCTCCCCTGCTCTACAGTCCAATAAGAGTAAGAAAGCATGAAAAGCCCTTTTGCTACTATAGGAGGAGTGTTTATAACCAAGCCTACTAGTTTGCACTTCAGTTCTCTGATGTGTGAAAAATAGACTACTATAGTAGTATCCATGCTGGTTCTACTGGCTTCCATGGGCTAAAACAGTTCTGAGTGAAAATAACATGCCATTTTCCCACTGCCTTCTCTTGTTCCCTTTGCCTGAGAGAAAGGCACTGTCTCAGCAGCACTGCCAGTCTTAGGAACCACAAAAGCAAGGCTTGAACTCAGGGCCTGAGTACCAAGGCAGTGTGTTGAGCTGCCCCTTCTCAGCTAGTGCTGCCTCCCAACACCAGAGACTTCCACAGCACCACAGCCCCTCCTGACTCTGGCTGGACCTGATACAGCACCAAGTTGTTCTGTCACTACACCCACAAGTTACAGCATCTGATGTGGGCAATAAATTGAAAAATGTTTATTTTTTTATTTGGTTCAGTTTGGTTTATGTTTTGTTTTGTTTTGTTTTTCTAGCGCCCTGAGCTAGTATTCCTAATCAGTGACAGGGAGCTCATGCACATGGTTCATAAACAAGCAAATTAAATTACTAAAACAGAACAGCAACAGAACAACCCAAAATAGTAGTCAGAAATAAACTAATAATAATGCCTTCTTCCAGTTTTATATTTGAACATTTTTCAATCTTCTTTCCAGCACAGCATACATTTTACAGTCATGAAATAGTGGTGATAAGTGCAAAGTGAGCTGCCTGCTTTTGGCATTCTTCCTTTCTTTTAAAATGTTATTCAGTCCCAAATCACATGAGATTGGAAGTATTTCCCAGGATTGGAAACCTTCCCTTTCTGAATGGAATTACACTCCATGGAAGACTGAAGCCTCAGCAAAACCACAAAACCAATAATTTCACTGAACTTGCACGAAGTAGTCTTCATGTGTGTCTCTGAGCCTCCCTTACTGTGCAGTATTGATGTACACTGTGTGAGTCTCTCCCAAAACATCCAGCAACTGAGTCCCAACTCTAAAGCAAGAAGCAAGAAACTGTTATTTCCATCAGATTCAATGATTCTCAAGAGCCACCAAAGGAGAGATTGGAAGTTAATCACTTTTTACTATCCCTGAAGAGGTCAGAACCAAGGTTGCAGAGCTTTCAGGTACTGTCCTGCATAGAAAGTATGCTAAAAACTCCAGCACGACCCTAGTCCTGCTGCATCCATGGATATCTGTACAGCATGGTAAATAGTGGACATGATCTAGAACATAGAAACTGTTTTCGTTTTCCTGCTTCAAGGCTGTGGTGTCTCAAAGCCATGGTAAGCTTTGTCCAAAGTGAATCTGTTAGACGCATTTTCCCTGAGATGTGAATCTTGAAATCCATGGGACCTCTTGCCTGTTCTAATCAATTCCCTATGCTTTGCATTTGCCAGTGTTTATCAAATGAGAAATTAAAATGTGACATCCTACATCTACTGAATCTTCCATCTATGTTTAATTTCAAAGAAAGATTTCCAATTAGCTCTACCTAATGTTTCTGTCTGTTTCTGTTGCGTGCTGGCACTGCTTCTCTGAAGGCATTAACGCCAGAAACTGCTACAAAGCTCTGCTGAATTCCCCAGCTGAGGTCTGTGGCCAAAATGTTTTCTACACACAAAGGGACCATCCCATATTATTTATCCTGTGTCATTTGAACAGCAAATATTCACAGTCAATATGAGTATATATGATTCTACAAAGCATACAGAGTTCGGTTTCACACCTGGGACTCCAAGGGACAAACACACTCTTCTTTAAACTCTGGTATGCTGAATTTGTATCCTTATTTGAGAGAATCATAGAATCTCTTAGGTTAAGAAGTCCCCTAAGGTCACTGAGTCCAACTGTTAACGCAGCACTCTGTTCACCACTCAAGCATGTCCCCACATGCCACATCCACATGACTTTTGAACACTTCCAGTGATGGTGATTCCACCACTTCCCTGGGCAGCCTGTTCCAATGCCTGACTTCCTTTTCTGTGAATAAATGTTTCTTAATATAGAATCTAATCCTCCCCTAGTGCAACTTGAGGCCACTTCCTCTCATCCTGTCACTTGCTACGTGGGAGAAGAGACCAACCCCCACCACACTACAACCACGTCTCTAAGTGCCACATCTGCACGTCTTTTAAATATCTCCAGGGATAGGGATTCAACCACTTCCCTGGGCAGCCTGTTCCAATGTTTGACAACCCTTGCTGTGAAGAAATTTTTCATTCATGCATGGTTGATATTAAACCAGCAGAAAAATCAGAACAGTTCATGATATTTGCTTGGGATGCTTCAGAAACAAAAGAAAAGGTTATAAGTCAAAAGCCAGGAAAAAAGATTGCTACATGGTATGAGCAGATCCAGGATAAAGAAATGGCATGAACTGGGTATGAAAATAAACATTTGCATTAGTTAAGGCACTATTGATGATTTTGACAATGTAGAAAAATTGATCTCAAGATAGAAGAACTGTCAGACATGGGTAGTATTGGACCCATTAACAAGTCTTGTACTGAATTATGTAAATCATTTGAATGGATGAGATTCACCAGATGGTTTCCAGCAGGAGAACTAAACCTTAGTGCATACCTCTGCATTACCTGCTTGCAGTTAAAATCTACTTCATGGCTTTCAATTCAGATACTCTTTTATTTCCCCATCTGTATTTTTTTATTATTATGACTGTTTATTTTTCCAGTAAAGGGAATTCCTTTGTCCTGATATCTTAGTTCTAAGTAGTGCTGCCAACTGTGATAAGAATCTGGTTTCATAATATAGTGGACAAAAATGTGTTTATTGGTTCAGAATTGTTTCACATATATGAGTGCTGATAATTAGGTGTAGTTCTGCATTACATTTACTATAGCAGACAGAATCATTAGGATAAACAAATATAGCTTGAAATTACTTTTATGATACTGGTTTTGATAAACAGGTAGTAGTTTTGTCACTGTGAACTCTTCTAATTTATGGTTGATAAAAAAAAAGCAGTCTTACTCAACAGAATGGAATGAAAAAGCCTCACTGGGAGTGTTTTAGCAAAAAAAGGAAAGATGTTCTATTCAAACTGACATGGCTTGTTAATGTCAGATACTGCTGAATACCTTGAATTTTTCTTCCAAAGATTAAAAAAGGAGGTATTCACTGGATAAAGTAATACTCCAGGCAAGGAAATAGGCTGGAGCATAATCAGCACAGACCTTGCCAATACCATGCTTCAGAAATCAATCTGAAAGTTTCTCTAGGACTTACACTTTTCTGCTGGTCTTAAAAAGCAGCAGATGACAATGCCACACACAGCATTGCGCTATGCTGGCCAATTAATTAGCATGGCAGAACTAATCCTTTATCTGTTCTCTCCCATGGTAAATGCATCTGCTCTAAGTGAGGAGAAGTGTGCTCAGATCCTGGATTCGCTTACATAGGCAATGTACAAAGGCACTTAAGATCACAGTTAGATAGTATTTGATTTAGACAAATAAATGCCTAGATCTGAGCCTTTATTTTCAAGCTAGTTGCCCTCCCACTGTCTTCCTCTTACACTTACTTGTCATACAGATCATACTCACTTCCACGTCTGTATGCCTACATATATTCTTCTACGTTGGTTCCTGAAAATGAAAATGCCCAAGTTTGTCCACAAAAAGATGTGGTTGGTCGTCACCAGATGGTGATGTTTTTAGGCAAGCCTTTTTGGTTTTTTTCATACCGATAGTCTTTGCAATGTTAAAATAGAGAGAGTATATATAGATTAAAGAAACCTACCCGACTGCCTTCAAACCTTGAGCGATCGTTGTTTGCCTTTGCTGTTTTTTCTGCAAGTTTCTTCTGCCTTTGAGGGCCTTTTCCAAAGAAAATGTAGTTGACAAAGGCGTATTCAAGTAAGGCCAAGAAGACAAACACAAAGCAGCCCATGAGATACATGTCAATAGCTTTAACATATGGAATTTTGGGCAAAGTCTCTCGCAGGTGAGTGTTGATTGTTGTCATAGTCAGCACAGTCGTAATTCCTACACAAAGATAAGATATCACATATTTTACAACTCCAAGCATTAAATACTATTTCCTTCTTGGCAACTATGCCTTGTCAGTGGGAAGAAGCTTAGAAATTTGTAAAAGATGTCTTGCAGGTGACATCACTGCAAAAGAAAGCAAAATTAAACTTGATGCATTATTATTCTGTTACAATTATTTCCTTCATATGAGCAGGGGAACAGCTAACAAGGGGGTCTGGCACCACTGCCATGAGTTAATGTAGCTTCATGGAAGCCAGTGTAGCTCTACTGAACATCTCTCCTATGAAGAGCAAACTGACGTGCAACAGGAACAGTGTTCATACAGATGGTGAAAGACTTCTCCCACAGTTTTAAATTTATAAGAGTTAGGCAGTTGGTAGATGTTAGTCCTGTTGGGCCTTCCTGTAGTAAATGGGGATAGACAGACACCATTCTAGATCAGTTCATCCCATCTATTTTAGCTACCTATTTCAGGAAAGGACAATATATAAATGGAATTTGAGATGACTAATTTGGAGCAATAGGCTAGTTACACAGAAAGAGTTGAGGTGAGCAATGACAGACAGACAGACAAGTATGTGAATTTTTGGAAGTACGAAGGAGGGAGAGCAGCATTTTTATAGCAACAAACTAGACACTAATAAAATATCTACAAAATATCTACATCAACCTTATGTCAAATTATTTATCTAAGGATGGACATAGCACCTGAAAATATATTACAGAGCACTATTTTGAAAATCTGGAAAGAAAAGCAAATTTATTGTCAGTCTGCCTGAATTCACAATAAACTGCAGCATCTGTATCTCTGCTGGAAATTTTATGGGAATTGCAAATCATAGGTTGCAGAAAACACTGATTTGTGGAATAAGTCTACATTGCAAGGCAAGTCATTCTATTAGGTCTCCCCCATTACTATTTTCTTTGATTCCATAATTATACCATCAGTTTATAAGTAGTCACTAAAATACAGGCAGAACAAAAATAAAGGCTGAAATAAAATTACTGCCATACAATAAAGCACAGCTTCTTTTACCTGAAGAGACAGAAATAAAGACAACATAACTCCAAATCAAGCTGTCAGTGTAAGCAGTGTCACTCCAGGGAACTGTAGTAATACCCTATGAGATTGTGTAACAGATATTTTGTGTATTTAGTAGGTTAGTGTCATGCAGTTTTCAGTGCTTTTCCTCTAAACTGTGAAACAAGTGTGCATTGATGTCAGATGTCTGGTGATCCGGAAGATTAAGCACACTGAACGGAAAGGTGACTATCACTAACCAAAGGGAAATTCATTGCCTAGGAGAGCCTGAAACCCTGCGGCCAAATGTCCTTCTGAAGTTCAATAATTTATTTTAAAGCACAGCTGGAGGAGAAGAAGCTGACAGTCCCCTAAGACCAAAAAATAAGATAATCTTGTGATTATAGTCCTTCCCACAAGGGAGGACTCTAGAGATTATTTTTCTCCTCACTCAAAGGACTGAATTTAGGAACTTATAGGGCTAACTAGCAAAAAGTTGAGAGCAGAATTTATAGATTTGCATATTTCTCTTGAAATCAGCCCTCTACCTGCAGTGTCCATAGCACAGAGCTTCTGGAATGAGCTAGCCTTTGCTTTGTACCTTGGCTTCATTCTGGAGGCAACTATTTGGTTCAGTGCAGCAAGGGATCAGGCACAGGGGCAAAACATGGAAGTGAATGAATAGAATCAGGCTCTTACAGAGAATACGGGCTTCTTGCAGGGGTTGAGTAAAAGTTTGTGTCCCAAGAATTGCACAGGGAATGCTTCCTCGAACAAATACTTAGGAAATCAGGTATACCTTATCTGTACTGTGGTTTTCAGAGCCAATTATGTATGTCCAAAGGTGCTATGTTGCCTTTAAACTTTTATACCACTTCATAATCAGCTACCACGCAAATTCACAGACAATACTTTATTGGGAGCAGCTGTTGCCTCCCCCAGAGACAGGAAGGCCCTGCAGAGAGACCTCGACTAATTAAGAGGACTGGGCGGGCAATCACCAACTACATGAAGTTCATTAAAGGCAAGTGCCAGATTCTGCACCTGGGATGGGCAAACCTCAATGTACAGACAGACTGGGGAACAACAGGCTGGAGAGCAGTGCTGCAGAAAGGGCTGGGGGTCCTGGTCCATGGCAAGTTGAACCTGAGCCAGAAGTGCCCTGGGAGCCAGGAGGGCCAACCCTGTCCTGGGGGCATCAGGCACAGCATGGCCAGCCGGGCCAGGGAGGGGATTGTCCCCTCTGCTCTGCACTGCCGTGGCCTCACCTTGAATATTTTGTGCAGTTTTGGGCACTGCAATATAAAAAAGATACTGAACTATCAGAAAGCGTCCAATGGAGGGCAACGAGGATGGTGAAAAGCCATGAGGGGAAGCTGTTATAACAAGCAACTTAAGTTTCTTGGTCTGTTCAGCCTGGAGAAGAGGAGATTGAGAGGAGACCTCATTGGAGTCTACAACGTCTTCTCAAGGGGAAGAGGAGGGACAGGCAGTGATCTCTTCTCTGTGGTGACCAGTGACAGGACCCAAGGGAATGGCCTGAAGTTGTGTCAGGGGGGGTTTAGGTTGGATATTAGAAAAAAGGTTCTTCACCCAAATGGTGGTTGGGCACTGGAACAGCTCTCTAGGGGAGTGGTCACAGCACCAAGCCTGACAGAGTTCGAGAAGCATTTGGACAATCTTCTCGGGCCCATGGTGTGACTCTTGGACATGGTCCTGTGCAGGGTCAGGAGTTGGATTTCTGTGGGTCCCTTGTGGGACCTTCCAACTCACCATTTTCTGTGATTCTGTGATACCAGCTTAAGACTTACAAGAGGGACTATACAAAGGAACATAGGATTAGACCCATGATACTGAACTTTATTAAGCAAACATCACAGACATAATCACCAAGGCACTAATTGTTTTCTGAGAAGAAACTATTAGATGGATTTTTGTCCTCTCAAAAGGACTTTCTCTCAATTGGAAATAGAACATCTGGTCTCCTGAGCTTGCCTTGTACTCTCTGATTTTTGTTCTAATATTTGTCTTACAGTACTTGATGAACTTGTGCTACACAGAAAAAGGCCACACGAGACAGTCTTGTTCCTTAAACAAGTAAAACTCTGATTAACTTGTAATAGAAGGGCACAGAATGTCACTGGGTATGGTAACTTCTGTCTAACCATCTGTTCCCTGCAGTCCTGGCCAGTATGTATCTAGATGCTGACTGATGTTTCTGAAATGCTTCCCTCACTTGGTGCACTTGGGTGGATCTCTGGTATCCAGAAGTTCATTTATGAACACATCAGAGATATTTGGACTCTATGCCCCACTTCCTACTAAGCCACTACTTAGTTTCAAGCTGCTAAACAAACACTGGCTGCTGAGTGGTAACGCCAGACTGTGTCGTGCCCACACGCACCAGCTAATCCACAGTATCTGCAGAATTACTGCACAGTAACTGCAGTTAATCTACAATATCTCCAGCTACCCAAATTCAGATGCAGGGACATACTGTGTTGCACAAAGGTGCTACACTGCCTGCTTTGGTATATGGGACCTTGGGAGGTATGGAGTAAGGAAACAGGGAATCACAGGGACATGGGTTGGAGTCTGGCTTTGCTGTGGTATATTACAGAAAAATAAGGGAACTAGGGAATATGTTTCTGTTTTAAGAAAATAAGAGAATACAGCACAGACTTAGTGACAAGTTTCAGTTAGGAAGGTATGTGTAATTGGGAAGCACAGGGTTGAAGACAGAATTTGGGATGAGATGAGAGGCAGAAGTTTTTATAAGGATTTATAGATCCATTTCATCTTCCTTAGCTATAGCTATCCCTGAGTATGCTTCTGTAAAAGATTAAATATTTGCTGTGAGATATTGTCACAGAATCTGTCCTGATTCTGGCCAGGACAAGGTTAATTTTTGCAGTAAGCTGGAGTGGGCATGGCTAGGACCCAAAGGTTATTCTGTACCACCTCACATCATTGCTGGAGGTTGAGGGCAGGGAGTCTTTTTCTGGGAGGAAGGCTTCTCTTCAGGTTGGAGCAGTGTGGCCACCATTGGGTCGTGAGTTCGGCGATGAGCATTTTTGCTTGTGAATCACTCTCTCTTTTGTCAATTTTCTTGTCTCATTGCTGTTTCCAGCAAATTGTTCTTACCTCAGCCTGGGATCTTTGCCTTTTGTGCCTCCAGTTCTCTTCAGCCACCCACAGTGGGAGGGGAGAGGGGGGAAGCAAGCAGCAGTGTGGTTTTAGTGGGAGCACTAAAATGGAGAATACCATTCCTAAACTACGACAGAATAACAGAATGGTTTGGCTTGGAAGGGACCTTAAACACTGTCTAATTCTAAATTTGCTGCCATGCCCAGGGACACCTTCCACTAGATCAAGCTGCTCAAAGACACATCTAACCTGGCCTTCAACACTTGAAGGGATGGGGCATCCACAGCTTCTATGGGCAACCTGTTCCAGTGCCTCACCACCCTTACAATCAAGAATCTCTTCCTAATCTAAACCTATGCCCTGTCATTTTGAAGCCATTCCTCCTTGTCCTGTCTCTACGTGTCCTTGTACAAAGTCCCCTGCCAGCTCTCTTGTAGGCCCCCTTTGGGTACTGGAAGGTGCCGTAAGGTTACCCTAGAGACTTCTGTTCTTCAGGCTGAACAAACCCAAGTCTCTTGGCCTGCTTTGAAAGGAGACATGCTCCAGCCCCCAAACATCTTTGTGGCCCTTCTCTGGACTCGCTCCAACAGGTCTAAAACCTTCTTATGTTGGGGACTCCAAACCTGGATCCAGTATTCCAGCTGGGGTGTCATGAGAGCAGAGCCAAGGAGAACAATCAACTCCCTCACCCTGCTGGCCACACTGATTTTGGTGCAGCCCGGGACACAGCTGGCTTTCTGGACTGCAAGCACACATTGCTGGGTCATGTTGAGATCCTTGTCAACCGACACCCCAAGTCCTTCTCCTCAGGACTGTTTCTCAATCCATTCTTTGCCCAGCCTGTACTTGTGCTTGGGATTGCCTGACCCACATGCAGGATTTTGCACTTGGCCTTGTTGAACTTCATGAGGTTCATGTGGGTTCACCTCTCAAGCTTGTCAAGGTCCTTCTGGATGGCATCCCTTCCCTCCAGCATGTCAGCTGCAAATTTTCAAGTCACCTTCCCTTATTAAAAGGATACCTTGATCTGAAAAGTTCTTGGGCAGGAATCACACAGCTGTGCCAAATCCATGTTTTTCTGTCATGAGGTAAATGACATACTAAGCTGTCATAAACATGCAGTTAACATACCATGTACTCTGAGGGTTAGGTGGCATGTTATGGTCCATAGCTGATGTGTCCCTGTTCGCTGAACTAGCAATGGTTCTTGAAGTCTGTTCCTGCCAGTGTCAGTTAAAGCACCCAGGACCTCAGGAGGAGGCTTGGAGCCACATTTGTCCTCCCACACTGAGTTGGACTAAAGCCCACGCTCAAGCATGATTGTGGAGCTGGTCTCCTAGATGAACTTACTGACAACAACATTAACTTTGATGAGAACGAGTCTGGGATCTGTATGAGCAGCTCACGTCAGAGATTTAGTGGTAGCTATACTCTTGCATGCAGGGGGAAACTTACCACTTTTGAGGCAATACAGGATTACATGATTTTGATGCAAATTATTTTGGAATATCAAAACACTGACATCACATTGTAGTTTTTAACAACCTCTGAAGGCTACAATCAGACTGACATTTTAATGTCCCACCCATTCTTAGCACATACCAAGGGCAACTCTTGCTGCTGATGCATCATAATTGATCCAGAATGACACCCACGATAAAATGGTAATCAGTATGGAGGGCATGTAGGTTTGAAGAATAAAGTAGCCAATATTCCTCTTCAACCTGAAGCTCAGTGAGAGTCTTGGATAGGCACCTGAGAAAAGAGAGAGGAAAACAGCATTATTTATACTGAAGGAAAACCACTTGTGGATAGCTGCTTTCAGTTTCTGCAGAAACTAAAGCATGCACATTTTGTGGGGTAGTATGACATCTGCAGAACAGTAGGGAAGACACCTTCACTGTATTACTCATTGGTATTAAAAGAAACCTTGCAGTGAATATAGTGATAGCCAAGTAATTTGTATTTGGGAAGAAAAGAGAGACAGTAAATTACTTTGGACTATTGAACAGATATGTGAGCATCAGTTAGTTTTTAAAAACAAGTGTTAGGTGTCCAAGTAAAATGCTTATCGAAGTACACAGTTTTCTGGATAGAATTTATATTGAGAGAATAGGTAATGTGCATAGTTTTTCAGTTACAATGAAGAGTTGTTCAAGAGATGAGACTTCTTAATTACATCTGAACTATAAGAAACATGCAGCCATGTGGCATCAAAAATAAATTGTAATGAATTCCATTGAGGAAAAGCCTTCAGACTAGATCATCTAATATCAATTAGAGGCAGCCAGAATTTTTCTTCCAACTATATTTTAAGTAAAGAAAAGTTGAATTTTGTACATATATATATTACAGATTCATGAACTGTTACAAACAGAAAAAAATTAACAATCAAAAAATATTAATCTCAATATCAACTTAACTTTAAACTGGTGTATATCTTACTGAATTGGTGTTAATCTTACTGAATACATTTTAGGCATATATATATATATACACATATATATATATTCAGACCAATATATTTAGAAATCTCAAATTGTTAAAAATAATTGTGACTTTTTACACCAATTGCAAAGATGACTAAATCTGAGTACAGCTGTATAAGAAAAAGGTAGTCATTCACACATTAGATCCATGATTTCAGCGTTCACACTACCAGTCTTAGATGTGATACTTCTAACAGCTCATCTATAAGATCTAGTTAGTCAACTTCCTAAAAAACATTTCAGCACATACCAAGGATCCAACCAGATATTAGAATACTTCCCACCCATTGTAATACAAATATGTAGAAGATATGAAAGATTACATCTAGAGAAAAAAATGAAAAATTACACAATTCCCTTTAAATTATATTCATATATTTGCATATGAGCTTAGGAAATTACATTTGCCCATATACACATGAATGATTTCCTAAGAGAGAAAGGGAAAGAAGGAATAGAAAACTGCAGATTTCTCTTCATCACATTCCTGATAGTTTGTTACACTTTGAGTCGTATGACAGAAAAATGCCACACCGTTTCCAGTCGGCAGATGCATCAAGGTAGTATCACACTCGTGGAAATACCCTTATCTGTAGTATCAAACAATCTCAGAACAACTATCACCAGGAAAAGAAGTATCTGGTAGGTGTATCTGGTTGCTGTGATTACTTCAGTCAGTAGCCTTTTTTTCCAGAATGAAATGCCTTTTAATTTCACCAATAGAGGTATATTGGTGGAGTCAGAAGAATGTATTTCATCCTGAAATACCAAGGTTTTCTGCTGTCTGAAGCAGTCAATACAATTTTCAGCAAGGAATCATCTATACTGCAGCTTGCTTAACATCTTCATTTTCCAATGAACAATGTTTCATTTCGAAAGACAAGTTCTCTCATTGAAACCAGGTCTGCTTTTTTTTTGCCTACAAAGCTTAACTTTATCATTTGACTTCTTATGAAAATGTTTCTGTGGCCTTGTGTCTGCAGACTATATAAATAAAACAGGAGACCATAATGAAATAGATAAACACTGCCATTGTGAAATACATTAAAAATGCAGCAGACCTGACCACCTTTCTGCAATAAGGGTAGAGCATCAGACAGAAATCTTTATAAAGCTCTGTTGAGAAAAATTATTTCATATAATACATCACCCACTCAAAGGATTCTCTATAAATCCGTATAAAAACTTCCCAAAAGTCCTGTCCAGGTCTGGATATCTGTGGAATATAATTGCTAGAGGTGACAACTGAAAAATCTCCCATAAAATACTGATTCTTTGATTAAATAGTATGAAGGATTAATTCAAGAAAGTTCAGTAGAACCGAATCAAAGTCCATTCTTGGGCTGCTCCAGAGCCAAGGACCCTGGATGCATTGGGGAAATTCAGAGAAAGAAAGAACTTTGCCATTGACAAAGCACAGAAAATGGTGTGGGTCAGAGAGGTGTGTGTCAACAAGGGAGACAATAATGTGTCACATATGTTAGTAATGTTCAGCAATGAAATCCCAAACTGAGAAACAGTGTAACAGAGTGAACTTTAGGCATTTACCTGCAATGCTTCACCTGTGACCATCATCCATTACCTTACCACCATTTCTGTCTAATTAGGTAATTACTGAAGCTGGTGAGACCTGGCCTTAAAGGTGGTCTCCCCAGACAGCTGACCTCAAGGCCAGAGATATCAACCTAAGTATGCTTCAAGCACCAGGTTCTTTGTCCTAAAGTTAGAACAAACCCTAAAAACCATGTCTAGGGCCAGGGCTGTCAGTGCTTTCTGTCTTCCTTCTCTAGAGTTGGAGTTGACTGTAACAGAGAGATTCAGTTGCTAATTTGATGGTGCCGTGATCCTTTTGAGATGCCCTGTGACATCTCAGACACCAGCACACAGCTGATGGACATGATATACCCCCTACATCTTTTTGATCAGCGGGTGGAGACTACAAAGACTGCCTTGTGCCCTCTCAAATAGCAGGTAATTAAGCAACTCACGTGAGCTGCTTACACATGGGCTTGGTGTC
Organism: Daphoenositta chrysoptera; assembly: GCA_013397915.1. NCBI lineage: Eukaryota > Metazoa > Chordata > Aves > Passeriformes > Daphoenositta > Daphoenositta chrysoptera. The sequence continues at coordinate 2,168,507 of VZRO01000700.1, forward strand.
TGAGCTCCAGTTCATCCTATTGATCGAGCAAATTAAATGTAGAGAATTATTCATCATCTCCTAAAATGAACTCCTATAAGTGTACTGAATTTGTCTCGAGACTCCACCGACTAATATGGACTAGATTCTGACCAACTCAGACACCTAGTTCAAATGTAGACACTAAAATTATATCACCACAAGCCCTGCAAGTCTTAGGGTATATTTTGATGGTGTGAAGCTCTTGGGCAATCTAAACAAAAGTCTTGCTGGCATTACAGCTGCTTACTGCAGTTGACACATTACTCAGTTTCACCGTGGTAAAAGGAGTGTCATCCTGTTTGGTGGTGATTTTACAAGCTCAAATTTAATTGACAGGCCTATATCTCAGAAAATTTCAGAATAATATGGCCTTATATAAACTTACCACAGAATCATACAATAGGGTTGAAAGGGACCTTAAAGACCATGTAACTCCCACCCCTGCCATGGGTAAGGAAGCTTTGTTTACTGCAGGTTGTATAGTACAGTACAGTTTTTTGATACATGATCTTATACAATATAGTATAGTCTTTGTTAGGGTCAGGTTGAAACTGAAACATGAACTGGTAGCCTTGGTTTTTATCATACTATGCAGGCAGGGTTCTCCTTTAGGTATCTCTCCCTGAGACTATGAGAGTTTATATTACTTTAAACTGTATTGCTTTTATGTCTTCAAAAATTACCTATTGACTCTGTCTACAGCCTACCATCTCTGCTACAGTACCTCACCTCCAGCAAACAGGCCACAGGATTCTGTGGAAAAAAACAATTAAAAAAAGGACCATTCTTTATTTCCCATAGTTAATTCCGCTTTTTTGTCTGAATGGCTAAAGCTCAGTGGAAAGGATGGGTCCTAACCTTCATGGAGCATGGACTGTAAGTCCAGATCTTTATTTATCTAAGAAGGACCCATTCTGTGTAACTTATTTAATAGAAGTTGATTTCTGGGTAAGCTCAACAATTACAATGTTGCTTTTCTGATTATGATTGCATCATAATTTGTCAATTAAGCCTCGGTACATTTAGAGATTAATTACCAGCAAATTCTAGTTGTTAAGTTTCCATAAAAATTTTGTGGTTTTTTCTTTGTTACCTTGTTTTGCCTTGTTATCCTTCCTCCCATCTCATATAATATGTTGATGTATATGTGCTAATTTAAATACTATAGGAATAACAGAATTTTGCCAGAAGTATTTAAATCTAACAGTATTGAGAATGAAGTTATGAAAACAAATACTTAATCAATAATTGAGCCCCAAATATTCCTTTTTCACATATTTGGGCACTTGGTGAAAAGACATTACTTGTTTCTGTTCCAATTTCATTAAAAGCTAGCAAGCTGAAATATCTGGCTTCAAGGCTAAATTAGTCTCTTGCTGTTTTATCCAAGTATGAAACAAGATAACAGAGATGGTCAGCTACAGAATTCTTATTTTAATATGTTCTTCTGGGAAGGTTCTTTAGCTAATTGGAAATGTACTTTATGTACTGATCTTTTGGAAGACAGCAAATATTTCATTTTCGAATCTTTTAAGACTATCCTCCTCTTACCAACAGGTTGCTAATATGGCTTTGACTGCTATGTGACTTGAAGCTTTTAGGTGGCGTTTTACATATCCCCATTCCTGTTCAATATCTTAGTATTTCAGGATAACACACATATAGGAGGCAGATTCAGGTAACAGACTTGGCACTACATTTCAGGTGTTTGAATGCAGATATTTGCACATGGATGGAGCATGAGCTGTCATTGGAAACCATGGAGATCTAGACTTAGAGCCAGCTGATTCTAAGGGTGTGATTTAATTGCCTCTACAGAGGTGTCTAAAGCCATTTGAGATGTGATAGGCTAAAGAAGAGTAGAACAGAACACTAGTTAAGTAATCAATATTGAAGCACTAGACAGTGAACATAGGACACAAGGCTGTAAGATGCCAGAATAGCAGCCTAACTGCTAACCAGGATCTTCTACAGCAGCTCGAGAAGCAGCAGATACTTATGTTTAGGCAACTGAATAGTGTCTTAAAATATTCATTTGAGAAAACAGAGGTATTCAAGAGCTGAAGAGCTCTTTAGGCTTCACTGACAGCAGTGATTTGATAGCATTTGACTATGGGCTTAATTCAGTTACTGACACATGGGCATCCAGTGCCATTTAAATATCTTATGGTATCCTATATGGCCTTCAGCTGGTGTTAGAAGGATAGCCAAACCAGGCATTTCTTCATCATAGCAATTTGAAAATCATGAATAAAGGGAACAGGCTATTGTGTGTAGCTTTGCACATACCTTCTAGATACTTGATGATTTAATTTAATTTCCAGTCAAGTGTTCTCTTTTTTTAAACTACATGACCATACTTGTTTCTCCACTAATCTCAGGTATGACATTTTCTAGATCTTCACTCACGCTTGTTTATTTTCCATAAACCCTCTCCTACTGCTCCATTACTGCCTTCAAGAGTGCTACCCTTGATGACAAATACTAAACTCAAGTAGTATCAATGTAAATCAGGCTCCTTTTTATGATGAGATGTGTGGGTTTGCTTGTTTCTTTTTCTTTTTCCCCAAAAAAGACGTTATTGGCTTATGTTCAGTTTGAGACCAACAGTGACCCGTATATTTCTACATATATAACCTGGCATTCTCTATCCTTAATTTGGATAGGAATAATTACATGCACAGATGCTGTATTTTGCACTTGTCCATACTGAATTTTATACTTTTTTCAGACACATTTTGCTAATTTAGCAAGATAAATTTTAACTTCCATTCTATACTTCAACAGGCATGCAGTTCCTCCAGTATTCTTGCAGCTCCACCCTGTCATTATCTATGGGGTTCTTCCCATGCTTATCATTGCTTCTCAGTAGTAACTATGGGAACAGATTTTTCCCTTTGCCTAAGTTATACAAGATTATAAAGCACAGTTTCTCTTGGAGGATAGGAGAAATAACTAATCCAAAAGCTGTTTATGGCATGACTCTGAAGTCTTTTAGTTTTATTCAATCAAAGCACACTAGGACAGAAATCTCTGAAATGTTCACTGAGATACTGCGCTCAAAGAACTAATATCTCCCCCTGAGACTTCAATAACCTCAAAGCCAAAAACATGCCTAACTTATTTTCCAAAAGAATGTAGAAACTGGCCCTAATTACTTGGACTGTAAGAAACTCTTGAGAAGAAACTTGAAAAGAGCCTGCTGACTTTATGTATCAGATCTGCTGGCATGCCTCAGATTTAGATTTAAACGTGGTTTTGAGAAACAAATGTGATGTTTCCCCTGCATGGAAATACTTGTCATAAAATGTCATAATTGATCAAGCATTTGTATAATGTTCTGTATCAAAGCAATAGTAAATTCAGTATTGTGTCTTCATCAGTGACAAAAATTAAATGTTTCAGAAAATGGTACAAGAAACATGCTGTTCTCTGTGACTCCTTAATGTCAAGCTGTCTTAAACCCTGAAGAATGAGGCTTTTTTATTCCTTACACTGTTATTTTTAAGAACCATTAATATTCTGAACATTTGGTCAGTCACAGAAATATGTGCTCCTATTTTTTTACTGTTGTATTTGTCACATATCTCTTTGGATTTCTCGTTTTCCTGATTTTTACAAATCTCTCATCTCTACATTTCTAAGTCATGCATTTAATGAAATATTTCATACTGAACTAAAAGGTGGCCTTGGACTGTCATAAAAGTCACTCCACAATTAAGTTCTCTGTATTCTCATTGTTGTCTAAAAGAATCTTCCTACAAAAGCAAATCCAGTCCTGTGGAGGCGCAGGCAAGCCCTGGCTGCCAAAGGTGACACTAGCTGCAGGACAGAAGGATAAAGGATTAGAGCAACTGATTCTCTATGGAAAACAAATCTTCTATTCACAATGGTAAACAAGAACAGCAGCAGTTGGCAAATCCCTTCATACTAATTTCAATCCCAGCAATATTTACATTTTGTTCTGAAATACAACTTGTGTTTCTGTGTACTTTGAAACAGATGCTGTGTCCAACGAGTGGGTGAAGTGATGCTTACAAACATGATTGAGCTATGCTTCATTTGTTCTAGTGTGCTGAGACAGACAGAACAGCACACTCCTGTGGTCTGAAGAGCACTGAAAATCTGAAGGCCCACAATAATGAGCCAAATAATGGCCCCATATGTGCTGATGGCTTTCTGTGTTGCTTTGGTTTTGTCATACATATTCCTATACTCGTGTCTAACACCAAATATGTAAATCAACACTGCACTTTGGGCAACCTACTGTCTCACCACTCTTACAGTAAAGAATTTCTTCCTGTATCTAATCTAAATCTACCCTCTTGCAGTATGAAGCCATTTCCCCTTGTGCTATCAGTAGTGATAGCACTACACAGTCCCTCCACAGCTCTCCTGTTGGCCCCATGAAATACTGGAAGGCTGCTAAAAGGTTCTCTTCTCCAGGCTTAACCCCAGCTCTCTCAGCCTGTTTTCATCAGAGAGGTGTTGCAACACCCTGATCACCTTTGTGGCCCTCCTCTGGACTCAATCCAACAGGTCCATGTCCTTCTTGTGTTGGAGGGTCCCAGAGCTGAATGCAGTACTGAATGCAGGTCTGGATGAGATTTCATGGGCTCCCACCTCCAGGCTTTGTCAAGTAATTTCTTTATCCAAACATGCAACACAGGCTACATATCATGACTGGTAATAATAGTTAATTATTATTAATAAAACAGTAATTTTCATGTACAAGAAAATTAAACACTAAATGAGCAAATGTCAATACTTGCCTGTGGCAAAGACAACATTCTTTGACACCAGTCTGTATTCCACGATAGAGAACTGAGGAAGTTCAATCCTCTCCACGCCAGTGACTGCGTTATCTCCACCTCTCCAGTAGAACTCTATGTCATCAGTTGTGTAGCCATCTGCAGGCAAAGCAGGAAAGTAAGTCAGAAATAACAACAGAATCTAACGTAGCTTCAAACATGCAGCTTGTCATTTGAGGCAACAAAAAGAATTGGAACAGCTGGAGAGCTGTATGGTATTTTGCCTGTGGGAAGGTCTCCCAAATAGCTACACCATTATAGTCTGCCCAGGAATTTTAGGCAAAATACTCTGCTTTCTTTTTATTTTATCTTTTTTTATCACTCATATGGTATTCACTAATGGTCACAGTGAAAAGAAAACACTACCCAAGATTTAAGACATTGTATGCATTTAGCACTGAAACCAAGTATATATTTACACTGATAATCACCAGAAGAAGGTTGATTATTCAATGAACACAGGGAAACATAATTGGGGCAGACCTTTTCCACTTAAGTAAACTGAGTTGCACCATTTCCACTGGCTTCCACTAGTGGAGGACTACAGCTGAATACAGAATATATACTAGTATTTTCTGTATATGGCCTACAATTTCCAGCCAGTAGCCAAAATGGACCAGGTACTTCTGAGGTGCAAATCTACTCTGAATATTGCAATACTAGGACATGACTAGGTGAAAAAGAGAATATTGTTATTTTTGTAACACAGTTTCAAATCATAAATGGGGTCAATCTGAAAGCCCAGGGTAGGTCCTGCAGGAAGATGATCCATACTAAAGCATCCATAATAAAGCATACTGAAAGAAAATTATATCACAGTGTTTGCTCTCTTATAAATCTGATAAAAATATAAATATTCATCTCTTGTGTTGAAGATAAGCATCCAGTCACTACCTCTGCCAAGTCAGGCAGGAATACTGAATGACTTCATTCTGTCCTAATCTCATTTTTCTAGGCTGTATTCATCTATCTAGAAATGGATGACTCCCTGTATCTTTTAATAAGTCAAATAAACAGACAAACAAAAAATCCAAATGCTGATAATTACATGATTCAAACAGTGTTACAGACACATGTGTAAATATTACACAGTTCTATAAAAAGAAAGACCTAGATCCAAACTAGATTTCACATGCATTTTCTTAGGTACGTACAGCTTTCTATTTCCAGAGTACAGTTTTGTTCATCTAATGGGTATCTTCTCAAGTCCATCATACAAGCTGCAGTGGTTGTGATTCTGAAATACAAGCATCAAATAGTTTTACTGTACAGCCAGTAATCCAGGTTTGGGTGATGGGGCTGTTCATCTTCCAAAGTGAAGACCCTCTGAAGAATAGCTTACAATAACTGAGAATCTGGTCTGTATTTTTACACTGAACAGCTGTCTAATAGAGCAGCAATTACACTGACTTTCAGTGGAACAATTCGCTCTGAATTACCCTTATGCAACCAGTCCCTTTGGGGTTCAATGGACCTATCCTCATATGCAAATATTACACAAACATTTGTTGAGATTAAAAGATATGACTTTATAACAGAAACCATGAAGTGAAAACGAGGAGCTACAAATGTCAAAATGATCACAGCTGCATGAATAACTGATTTCTTGGTTTTGTGGCAGGTCTAGAATTAAATCCTGAAATGTTGAAAGAAAGTTTTAAGTCCAGCAAAATGCTTTGTTTCATAGTTAATATACTTCCCTAGTTTTGAAATGTAAAGAGGCTTTTGATATGAAGCTCCATGTTGAATTTAAGTTTTCTCCTCATATAACAATACACTTTTGGTTCTCTGTCCATTTAGCCATTTAGCACCCTAAGGATGGTTTTGCAAAACATTTCACTATTGATGAATCAGCATTATTATCAACCTATTGTATATCATGAGAGTCAATAATACACATGTGCAACCAGAACAACTGTCTTAAAAGCTTCAAAGAGCACTGTCACTTTATTTTTTAATTAATGGATTTATATATTTTTACTAACTTTAGACAGATATAACCATATGCTCATAATTAATCTGCAGCATATTTTGATGTTTTTCTGAATCACAGATTTCACCAAGGCTGTACATTATGTACATTATTATGCATCATTGTTTTTATAATGGCTTCATATAAATTTCACATTTAAATTATCATCTGAATAGCTCCATTCCCTACTGATCCTTTTCTGATATAAACAAGACATGGACCTTGCACACAGTTTGTTCCTAAACAAATAATATTCTAGTGATAATTTATGCTAATAAATACGAGAGGGGAAAATGCCTTAAATGTACCCCTAAAAGCTGGAACCCTCAATGTTAATGTTTTTTTCATGTGTTTTCTCTGAAGTTCTTTCTTCTACCCATTAACCTTCTTTCGATATTATGTAATTATTCATCAAAAAGGACCCTATATACTAAGGATAAGTGTTTTTCCTTCTCTTTGAGATTGGATAGAACATTCGTAATAACAACATAGGCTTTTTTTTACTGTGAAATAGGTGAAGGTTCCTAACTACTTTTCTTCTCTTGAAACATTGCCCTGGAATTTTAAAGTAGTTTACAAGATTAGAAGACTGTAATTTGAGGTTAATGGGCAGGATTTTGGATTCTAGTCAGAGAAGAGGAGGAGGTGCTTCAGGTGCAGGAGCTGAGGTTCCTCTGCAGGCCGTGGTGAGGACCATGGTGAAGGAGCTGTGCCCCTGCAGCCCGTGAGGATCCACGGGGGATGCAGAGATCCACCCGCAGCCCCTGGGGATCCACGGGGGATGCAGAGATCCACCCGCAGCCCCATGGGATCCACGGGGGATGCAGAGATCCACCCGCAGCCCCATGGGATCCACGGGGGATGCAGAGATCCACCCGCAGCCCGTGGGGATCCACGGGGGATGAGAGATCCACCCACAGCCCCTGGGGATCCACGGGGGATGCAGAGATCCACCCGCAGCCCCTGGGGATCCACGGGGGATGCAGAGATCCACCCGCAGCCCTGGGGATCCACGGGGGATGCAGAGATCCACCCGCAGGCCCTGGGGAGGTGCCCATGCCGTAGCCGGTGGATGCCTGGAGGAGGCTGGGATCCAGTGGGAGACCTGGTGGAGAGGGAAGGCCTTTGTTCCCAGGCTGGAGCAGCCTGTCCTTGGAGGACCGCACCCCGTGGAAAGAGAGACCCACATTGCAGTGGTTTTGGGAAGGCTGTGTGCCCGTGGGATAAATCACACTGCAGCAGTTTTGGGAGGGCTGTGTGCCCGTGGGAGGGACTCACATTGCAGCAGGTGCGGTGTGGCTGCTGCTCATGAGAGTGGACCCACGCTGGGGAAGTTCACGGAGAGCTGTCTCCCGTGGGAGGGACCCCACGGCCTCACAGGGGAAGACTCCTCTCCCGGAGCAGAGGAAGGAAATCTTGGTGATGAACTGACCAAAGCCCCCTGCCCCAAGTCCCTGAGCTGTCGGTGGGAAAGAGGGAGGGGCTGGGGGGTGGAAGGTGTTCTAAGGGCGTCTTTTACTTCTCATTATCCTCCTCTGATTCTATTAGTAATAAATTTACTTCACAACTGAAGTTGAGCCTGTTTTGCCCTTGAAGTGTTTTTCCTGGTCCTTATCTCACTCATGAAGCCTTCTTTAACTTTTTTTCCCGTTTCCCTTCTCTGCCCAGCTGTGGCAAGGGAGGGTGAGTGAGTGGCTTTGTGGGTGCCTGGCGATGGGCCAGTGTTAAACCACGACAGTCTTTTTTCCTATCTAAAGAAAGGGATTAAGACCATTATTGTTATCTCAGAGGACAACAGAGGCCACCCTTCTCTCACTGAGAAGATGCTTTTGCAAGAAAATATCGTAGTTTCTTTGCACAGGGAGAGACAGAGGCAATGAATGAGCTGGTAGAGGGAAAAGCTCAAGGATCTCTTACTCAGCACATCTCTCTCAGTAGCCACTGAGAAAGGCACGCACCTTATCTTTGTGCTTTCCAGCCTTACCTACAGCATGATCATGTCTGTCACTGCTGATTCCTCTGACTATCCTCTGAATACACTTATGCTAGTCCTACAGGATTTCAGGCACTAAGAATTGTATCACAAAAAGATACTTAGGTCAGCCTTCCTCCAAGCTGTGTCTGGGAATTACTCTGATTCCTCTGTTAACATGAAGTCCAGTGGTCTGGAGCAGTGGGACAAAGAGCATCTCCTCAGTTGCTCTGCAGTTTAGGGAAACTTTTTCTCTGCAACCAACATTTGGAAATGCCCTTCTGGAACCTTAGGCAGGGTGCTAAGACACAGGCCTATTAACTACGGAGATGATTAATCATCTGGGTTGTTTAGCCTGGAGAAGAGAAGGCTCCAGGGGGATTTTATAGCAGCTTTCCAGTACCAAAAGATAGGCTACAAGAGAGCTGGACTAGGACTTTCTAGAAGGATGTATAGTGATAGGAGAAGGAGGAATGGCTTTAAAATGAAAGGTAGTAGATTTAGATCAGATTTTAGGTTCAAATTTTGACTTTGAGGGCGGTGAGGCACTGGAACAGGTTTCCCAGAGAAGTTGTGGAGAACCCATCCCTGGAAGTGTTGAAAGCAAGGACTTTGGAGCCCTGGACAGGGCTTTGAGCAATCTGATCTAATCAAAGGTGTCCCTGCCCATGGCAGGAGGGTTGGAACGAGATGATTTTTAAGGTCCTTTCCAATCCAAAGCTTTCTATGATTTTTGGAATGTCTCCTCAGTACGATGACTAAGAGCAGGTCTAGCCAAACACATAAAAGTAGGATTAGCATATGGTCTTAGAGGAGAAAATTTATTCTTAAATCTGTGATTATTTTTAAAAAAGCAGTGATCATCTTTACAAAGCCATACTGATTGTGCAATGAAAGGGTCTCGCTCCTGAGTCAAGTAATAACTGTGTTCCAAGTAAAACAAGTAGGCATGCTTGGAAATTGTTGATATGAAGGTTCTCTCCCATGCTTTAGGAGATTCGCCTACACTGACCTAGGTCTCGTGGGATCCTGCAGCAGAATCCACATGAGCTAAGTTGATACAAAAGGGAATGTGCTACCAGACTCTTCACTATTATATTGTATAACTAGCTTTAAATGCCAGCCGTACAGAACACAAATAATTAATTTTTTACAAAATTGCAAAAAATTTTACAGCTGGCAAACTTATATTCGACTTAATGATTGTGTTATGAATTTTTAAGGAATGTATTTTTATTTTGGTCTGTTCACATACTGTAGTGGTTTTCTGTCACAAGTTCCAGTACCAGAAACTGCACATTCTTGCTCAAAAAACTTTTTTACACTACAGAAAAATGTATGTTTTTAATTTAATAAGTATCCACTAGAAAAGGAGATACAGCTACAAATAGACAGAAACAGATTTACTTCATTTTCTCAAAGCAAGTTTAGTACTCAGAGTTCCCTCCTGAATGAACATTCAAGCAACCAAATTTAACTTGCACAAATGCACACCAAGAGCAAATATGAATTGCTCAGGCTTGTGCATGCTCCCAAGACAAGCATGTTTACTTTTTATGGGATGGGATGGTGCCTGACACAAGACAACAAGGTTTCAAGAAATCGTCATGGCAGTGACAGAGAAATGATTACGAGCCAGACAAAGATGAAGTGGGACACAGACACAGATACAATTTGGGTGAAAGCAATACACAAAGGAAATGTTTTTAATTGTTCATAATTTCCTACTCTGAATTTCTTTCCTCTGGATATAGATTTTCTTATCCTTCTCTGGTACTGTATTCCAAGGCTCATTGCCTTTGATTGTACTGCTATATTGTATAGGAACCCCACCTGTGATGTGCTGTGAGGTGCTGCATACATAACCGACAGAAGGATATTTTATGTCCCCCAAAATTTTACAGTGTGAATCAGTCTAGGCAATATAGATACTTCATATGTGACTAGGTCACAGTCCTGACAGCTTACTTTCTTGATACAGAAATACATTCATCATACGAAAAAGAATAGAAGTAAGCATGGTTGCCTTGTCTGACTGATCACAACTAACCTTTTTACCCTGCAAACATTCATCTTGTTTCATATATAGGTAATAATTACGCAAGTCCTTTCAGATAAAATACATATACTCCTCCATTCCATTTACTTTCAACATTTAACATTGTGCTGCCTAAAAACAAGAGGTTTATGCATGAGAAATACACAAGCAGTCAGATTCTATTTTTGATTCCCAGCCTATAAAGTAGTTATTTCCTCCTTAGTCTCTTACGGAAAAAAAAAAAAAAAAGCTGTTTTATCATCATTTGCCTTGTAGATTGTTCTGAAGAAGGTGGAACAAATTCAGTGTGTCACCCAAAGAAAAAAATTCCGCAGAAATGGGCTGAACTTCAAAAAGCTACTGTTCCATTCCCCCACTATAACAGACTTCTGCTGCAGTAGCAAAGGGCTTTCTCTAAAGTAGAGAGGAACCTTGGATTACTGAAGGTCAAGTCTTTCAAAACTGTGATAAATCCTACATTGTTCAGAAGAGAACACATCCAGTGTGGCCTTGGGATCACTTTCAATTATATATGTGTTGAGGAACTGCTTTGCTCTGTGGATGTTCTGTAATTGGTTGTAACCCTCCAAAATTTCCCCTATTCTTCTGAGTGACTCAGTGCTTTGCGGCACATAAAACTCCAAGTCCTGGCCTCAACCCCACTGCCTCTGGACTGCAGCTTGAGCCCAATGCCACTGGGATGCTCTGAAGCCGTAACAGAGGAAGTAGGGTAGTGATGGAACAACACAAAGCACAGGGCTTTACATCTGCAGAGATAAGGCTCAGATGTTTTCTTCCTTTTGATCACCATGTCCTATATTTTGCCACGATTTAATTTAGGACAGTCATTCTTCACTATGTAACATAGCTGCTTCACATCATGGGAATATCTCACCCTGGATGTTACATGCTTCCAGAGAAAAGGAATGTGAAGTGTGCTACACATGAGCCTGCCACAGGTGAAAACCCTGCTAAGCAAATCCTATTATGTGAAATGCAATCTGCCTGTGGACACTTATATTTTACAGAAGAGGAAGCCAACTCATTCAAATACACTGTTCTATGATAGATAATTCTCATCTGAATGGCTCCAAATGTTTTTAAGAGTGTGACAGAAAGACTTCTACACATTACTAGGATCACAAGAGTTCTAACCTCCTTTTTTATTATGTTGCTTGTGGGGATATTTCTTGACATGAAGAAAACAAATATATCTCAGGCAATTTTTTCTTACATTTAACCACTTGTGGAAAGAATCCTAAACCTGTAGCGTTCCATACTGGGTCAATACCACGCAAAACAAAAGCCTCCTTTTGCTAAAACTGGTAATTACAGAGAAAACATTCTAAACTTCTTTGATGTTCTGTATTAGGCTGAGTCTATTTCTATTTTGTCTAGAAAGATTAATCCAATTCTACCCCACACATGACACAATAATGGGAGTTAAAGAGGTGAGGGCCAAGACCCAAGTCAAGTACAAAGTTCAATTGTTCATGAAAAGGAGAAGCAGGTAGAATAATGATACTGGATATATAATCCATCCGCACAATTTTTCAGACCTCATTCATTTTCATTTTAGGGACTTTTTATCTTTCACTACCTACGTGCAACTTCCAATTATGGAAATGGAGCTTTCACTGGCAAAGACTTGGTTTGCTCGCTTAAACCACTGGAGCAAATGAAGTAACCTGTTCAAAGAAAGCAATATTTTGATACCACTGGGTCTTCCATTAAGACTTTTGCTGGTGTAGTTGAGTTTATTAAGGGAAGGATACTTCAGCATTTGTAACCATAAAAGCTATGACAGAAAAGAAAGAAAACACAAGTCAAACCTAAAATAGATAGAAAATAAGAGAATGTAAGGTCACTTTGTACCTCTGGTTTGAAATATAATAATTTCAGTGATGATTGAAGAAATCACTGAAAGTACCAGGTCATGATCTTAGCTGTGGCTGACTTCTCTCAACAAGGGCTACTTCTGACTTTTTTTTTTTTTATAGACTATGAGCACATCAAGAGACAACATAAGCACCCACATTCAATCTTACCGCCTGTAGTTTGGACAGAATTTTCAGGTTTACAATTAATACGTGCCTTTCTGCTTCCTATAGCCAGCGGGCTTTCCAGATATGGTGACTGTACAGAAACAGATAAAACCTGACTGAAGGCGCTTCTGGCGAAATTAAGAAACATCGAGTGTGTCATTTGTTTTCTACAGGCATCTCTCAGAGTTACAGGGAAGGTTACATAATACACTAACCAATGTTTGTAATAACCTTGTACCAGGAAGCAAACATCAACAACACATAACAGCAGTGATGAAATCTTCATCACGGAAGCACAGACCTGAGGCCGTAAAGCACCGTTCCGTCCGGGTGAAGGCGAATCATTCGATTCTTCACAGTAACACCGTGCACAAATGATTTCTTGTCATTTAAGAAGTAAGTGTCAGGCACCCAAAGCTGATCTGCCACTCGGTTATCAAGCGTGAGGTTGAGAGGTATGCCAGCATAAGCCAGCCTCTTATCTCTCCAGTACTGTTGAAAGTACATAGTCAAAGTGTAATCCTGGTGGGAAAAAAAAAAGAGAATTAGAACAGTCAACCATACTTTGTATAAGCAGGAGAATAATTTCCCATGATATCCCAGTTGATACCGTATTCTGCTGTTGTTTCAATTTAAATTTAATATTTTAAAATTATTAATAAAAAGTAAATATCTGTATCACTTAATAAATGGTTCATATCATTCAAGTATCACTCTAGACTAAGGGGGAATTTCAACTCTTATGAAATTGGTGGGTATTGGTATCTTCCGTCCGGCTCCTCCTTTTCTTTCATGTAGTTCTTTTGACAACTGCCTAAAATTGTCACATTTGTGGAATAATAAATGACATAATGGGTAAATACTGCCATCTTCCCCATTTTTAAAAATTATAGATAAATGGAAAAACATTTGAAGTATTTTGAAGCAGCATGCAAATTTCTGTCTGAAAAATAAGCTGCAGATAAGTTGATTATACATGTACCTTTGTGTGAGACTGCATTTTGCAGTGACATAAGTATTTTCTCATCAACGGGCTACATTGGCACTTAGAAGAACAGTAAATTGTATAAAAGTCCCACTAATGTCAACATTTAGTTTTCATAATTTTGTCAGTTTTAAGGTTTACGGTGTCTGCTATAATCTGTAATCATTAACATAAAAGCCTAAACATGGATACAGAATCCTTTTAAATCCATTTTAAAATTCTTTATTTAATTTCAGAATTTGCTAACCTGACTTCTTCATGTGGTAATAATGCTATCTTGAAATGCTTTGGAAGTCTTAGATGGTAGGCCTCATTCATCAGCTTTGTGGTATTATAAGACATAAAAAAAAATGCCTGGGAACATTTTAAAGTTATGTACCAGCAAAATTGAAAAAATAAATCACATGAAAAAAATGATACCATAACTACAGGCCATTAAAACTCTTAATTTTCAAATTACAGAAGTGTTCTAAACAATAAAACTCTTCATGAGATTCTTCACAAAATACTGAGAAATTTATGTGATCTCCAAACATATTTAAATATTTAGCAGCAGGTGTGCAAGCCACAGGATACCTGCATTTGCATCTGGTTCTACAAGCTGGTGATGCAAAACCCCTCAGGCTTGCTGCTTGTTTGGGAAAAGGATGCTCAGGTTTTCTAAGCATGGCTGTTGGGAATGGTCCATTCTTGTAATGGGTTTCATGTGGAGACAATCCAATTTCAGGCACTGCTCCTGCCCTGCTTCCCTCAAGCCCTATGGTCTATCCTTTAAATCATATGAAACTTGAGCCTGCCTTTCACACTCAGAGCCTTTGCATTTTTGATTCAGTGATTCATTCTCTTTAATGAGGGAGCTGCTATGGTTTAAAGAAATCAAATTTAATTGCTTAGAAAAATAAATCATTATAGATATCAAGGAAAAGCTGCTCCCATTTTAAGAAACTAATAGGAGATCTTTGAAAACAAAAGGGCCCAATAATGGGAGATAGAAGCCCACGTGGAGCTGCCTGGAAGGAATCTCACCCCTCAAACCTCAAATCTGACATGACTGCTCAAAAGAATGAGCTCTAACCTTTTTGTCAGCAGCTTTCTTCAGTGGGACTCGTGGTCCCTGCTCCACAGTGAATGAGGTGCATGAGACACTGGGTGCACGTGCCTCGCTCCCATTGCCATGTCACAAAGACCACCTCTCTCCTCCCGTTCTCTGCAATCAGTTTGCTAACACTGATGCATTAGAACAATATGCATATCCCCTACCAGCTCCCTTTTGCCTTAATTAAAGCTTGTTTCTATTAACATTCAAAACTTGTATGTGCCTGGCTTCTATAATGGTTTGCACAGCAACATCAAGAAATTTGGGATTATAAAAGTTGTGGACAAAAGAACAGTACACAAAAACACACTGTGTGTAAATGCACAGTATATGCACAGAATAATGCTTAAAAACAAAATAAAGAAAAGAGGCGGCACTGCACAGCATTGAAAGAAGTGAGCTGGCCAGCACCAAAATATAAGAGAAGCAGTATACTTGAAAAAGAAAAAAGTTTTAGGCTAGCTTTCTTTTTTCTTTGGTTTAAGATAAAATATATGTTAACATCTAACGCATGGAGTAATTAATTAGCTAAATAAAACATATGTAACAATACAAGCACTAAGAATCTGGCATTTTATTTTAAAATATCACAGACTATGTCAGGGAACAACTTTACAAATTACACGCAGAAACATGACAACCATCAAACATCCAAAATTTACTGTGTCTTGAAGTAAAAAAAAACTTCCAAAACACATTGTCTAAGGTACAAATTTCACTAGTGTTTTCTCTATTAACCCTTCCTTCCTTCTTATATCATCTTAGTTTTAATTTAAAAAAACCCTCAACGCTCTATGTCTATCAATGTATACGACGGTATTTGCATATACTGAAAGCAACGATACCCCCATAATTTACTTTTTTAAAAAAAAAGACTACATTATTCCATGTGAAATATCAGCTCATTCTGAGCTCTTCACTTGGTATCTACTAAGGAAATTGCTCAAGCAGCATCTTCTGCAACAGTAATGTACCCCCCAGATGCCCTGAGACGTCTGCCCAAGCCCACTCTCTGAGGTTTGAACAACAGACATGACAGAAATAGAGTGCCCAGCCAAGCAAGTGTGCTAGCCCACACCTTGAAGGATCATTGAACATTTGGGGTCTGCCAGCCTCACCTGCTCTGAAGATGATGACAGAAAGAATTAATATGAACCATGCTTGGCCACCCTCATGCTTTTTTCAATTCCCTCAAAAAGAAAAAGCAGCAGCAAGTTTGCATTAGAAGTGCACTGAAACTGCTTGGCTGTGCGAGGAGCAATAAATGAGCAGGAAAGGCCAGTTCCTTAGGGTGGCTCCACCCAAGTCAGTCATTACCTGCAGAAACTATACTTACTAAAACCCATAAGGATATCAGTCCTCGTTCTTTGGTTAACTGATTTTCAAGACTTTGTATCCATAAAGAAAGGGCCTCAGAGGAAAACGTAAAAATGGTTTGAGTGTTGATTGAAAATATACACTGGGTATTTCAGGTAAATGAGAAAATGAACTTCTACCACTCAGTAAGTAGTCTACAAAGTTTATTAAGGGCCATCTCTCTCCAGGGAGCTTATGATGACTAGTTCTGATACAGAGGTCAAGAGGATAGATGTCTAAAGCTAGAAGAGATTCATCCCATTACAGCTACTCCATGAGGGTGCTATTGTATATCAAAGACAACACAGAGCTGCCAGCTTTAGGAAATTCTAACTACTGCAAAGAGTAGTGGACAATTTTCTCATCAGCAAAGACCTCTATAAAACATATTTTATTCCCCCAAACAGTATAATGTAACTTTCCACATTTACATCTCCAGATCCTCACAGTAATAAGACGCTTCAGGTCAAGCATGGTAACAAAGGCACTCAGAGCCCTGACAGGCAATGACACAGTGCTTCTCAAGTACGTGTGAAATGTCCTCAAAATGGGAAAAGCTTGACTGCACAGGCAACATGATCTTTGTTTTGTGCACTTAAAGACCCTGGAACATCTGACAAGGATAAAGGACAGTGCTGGGCAACCTTGAATTTCTAGCATGGCATCAATGCCACTGATGTAAGGAAAGGCACACAAAAAGGTGTGATGGTTGTTCTTTCAATCTAGTTTTCCCTGGGCAAGGGGAGTGGAAAATAGAATTTAAAAACCTCAAACAGTAGATAATACTTTGGAAGACATTTAGATACACCAATAAAGAGGCTGATATCACAACTTAAATAGTGTATAATACATCTGTGTTCTTTGTGCGTATTGCTTGTGATTTTAATACTTCTTAACCATTATAGAGACTAACAAGTATTGTATGTGCTAACCATGTACAAAGAAATTTTTAAGCATTTTCTACAGGATATTTGTCTCTCCTGGACTGAGCATACCAAGCAGGAAACACAGCTAACCCACTGCTACAAAGCCACTTCAGACAGATAATGTACAGTACTACCTAATGCACTACCTATAAACTAATGAATGAGAAATACTAATAAGCTGTAATAATAAAGGAAACAATTACTTGTTTTCTATTACAGGGCTTCTTATCGCTAGCTTTTCTCTCCTGCACTCAGTAACAGTGAAAGAAAAATTCTAAAATATAGTTTGCTCATCAAAATAAAATTAACATAATTATAGCAGCAATAATGCCCTGAATTTGACTCTCACTGTTTACTCTCTTACTATATTATGTATCAGGGATGTTACAAGTTTTCTATTCGCTGTAAAAATGTTCCTTCAAAATGACTGCTAGATAAACACTGCAATTAATAATTATGATGGAATACTGTTAATATGGCAACTAAGCAAAAGAAATTATTAATGCAAAATGACAGAATATATTGAAAATTACTGGAAATACTGGGAAAAAAAATGCAAAAAAGAACTATTTCACTGCTTGGGAAGACTACCTTGTGTCTACCTGGTTCAAATTTGCATTTGGATGTAAATTCACATACTTGTTTTCTTGAACAAAAGACAAATGTGATTATTACCATCAGGTTTTGGATTATTTAATTTTGATGAGTTAATAAAGTACTCATTGAGTGGATAAAAAGATGTATTGAAAATCCATGCCTTAGTGTCTTTTATGACTTCAAAGTCTCTTCCCTCGCCTTTTACACAATTTTAAAAATTAGATATGGCTGCTGTAGTATACGGAGCTATTTCTGCACCATTGATGACTGAGTTATATTCCTCCCAATAAGCCCAAAGTGAGTTGCAAAGCTAAACTCATGAAACCTATGCTTTGACAAAACATCTGTAAGTCTGTCCCCCCTACTACACACAGGAGAGACCTTACAAATAGATTATTGCACACATTAATTCACATAACTAAATATGGTTTTAATAAAGATGTATTCAGAAAGGCTAACCACAGAAAATCAGAATTTACCAGCAATGTTATTCAGTTGTGTGATATCATCACATAAACCTTTTTCTCAGCATTCAAAATCTTCTAATAGCTTCAGCAACTTTCATATAAAAGAAAAAAAAATTAAAGAAAGAATTTAGAATCACAGAATCATTAATGTTGGAAAACACTTCTAAGATCATTGAGTCCAACCACTAACCACCATGTTCAGCACCAAACCTTATCCCCACATGCAACATTTATAGGCCTTTTGAACACTTCCAGGAATGGTGATTCCACCACTTCCCTGAACAGCCTGTTCTAATGCCTGAAACCTGTATTTTTACATTATATTTTACTTGTTGACATTTTTTTTTGTCCAATATCTGAACAATAAAGTTCTTTAATTGCCAGAAAATGGAGAAAGCCACCAAAATCTGTTGTTCCGCAAAGTCTTTTACAAGAGAACTGCCTGATGAGAATGTCTCTGGCAACAGATGTAGTTCCTGGGCAGCCTGAGCAAAGGAGACCTGAGCATGCACACACACACATCCACTCTAGTCCACCAAAGCATCTTTTTCTAATGTTTCTTGGCCTACCGGCTGCTACAGTAAAGGTTCATCTCACCTATAGGATCCTGACTCAGGAACACTATGCAAATACTCTACAAATACTGGCAAAACCTCTACAATACTGACAGGTTGAAAACATAGCACATATTTTCCCAATCATCTGGCTACGATACTCTTCCATTAAGAAAATGCTAAAGCAGATCAATTACACTGATTTCAGAGTGACCCTCCATACATCCATGTTCTCTTGGTACCTTTTGTACCAAATTGCCATTATTGTTTTCCTCTTCTACTGAAACACAAAAGGATGGTGTTATAAGCAGGAATTCCTTAGCCACCAAGAACCCACTTGATTCTACATAAAAATTTTCCAAATAAATGTGTGATTGCATGAGTCCTTCCAGCCCCTCATACTCTTTGGCACAAGAGTTTCCACGTCCACTGATACCCCAGTGACTTCTCCAAAGAGCCTCATCGAGCATCCTCCCTCCGAGGAGGGTTGCCATACCAACCAGTGCCTGGCTTTCTGCAGGCAAAGGGAGCACAGTTGACATAGCAACCGGCCAAAGCAGCTTCTCCACTGCTTTTCGGGCACCGGTGGTGGTCACTGCGGTGGAATTGAAGCTTCTCAGCAGGAATGAAGGGGGCAACCAGGCACCCTCAGGGGTACTGCCCCATGGCAACCTTCCTGCCATGGCCAGTGGAGCTCATGCTTCAAAATCTGGGTATTGCCCTTTCTCTCTCTGTTCCTCTGCCCTCTCCAAACTGATGGGGATGCTTTCCTCCTCTCGGGGTGTTCTCTCATCCCAACATCAGAGGACACCAGCTGAGAAGAAAGCAATTCCTTGGGCTGAACTTTGGAAGGCAAATACAGAGAAACAGCAAGTTCCTGCAAATATTTGAGTTCAGGGACATAAGACAAAAGGAAGACAGTCTGGGCTATTTAATCCATGGCAGATGAGGGTGGGGCAGAATACTTAAATATACCTTTTCTGATTCAGAGTATCACAGGTATTACAACACCATAGGCTTCCCAGTAAGCAGGAATTTCCATTCCCGAAGGACTGATCAAAGGAAAGCTAACACACGTCTTTACTCATCATGGGTACAATACTCTCTGACCCAGAGCAGAAAGCTAGCAAAAAAAAATTATGGTCTTACACTACCATCCCCGAAGAGCTGTCCAAACAATTTGTGGTAAATTACAATAAAAATCCGCTTGCTGATGGACAGATAGAACAAAAAAAAATCAGCATCTGATAGGTCCTGCCTAAAAAAGAGGAATAGAAATGTGACATGTATAGATGCCATACTCTTGAAAACTCTAGAAGAGATCAAGTCAGAAAAAATACCATCAAACATCCTAAAAAAAAAAAAAAAATTATACAAAAGAAAATAATGCTAGGCTAAGTGATTCACCAAACTTGTTTCAAGAAGCACATTTTAGAGCCAACAAGGCCTCAAGAAAACAGGTACATTTAATTGCACTAATTGAAATCCTGCGAACAACGTACAGAGAAAAAAAAAATCAACCTCTATCAGCTGTCAGCTGGTTCCCATGACTGAGGCAGCTGACCTTAAAGAGATGGGAACTGACAACTAATAGATTGTACCTCCTACACAGTAGCAGGATTTGCCACCAGTGCGTTGGAGAAATGAGCTACTGCCCTAAAATCTTAAAGCTGTAGGATTACTTAATTTCAGGTTGGAGATACAAAAAGAGGTAAAAATTTGGCATCTACCAGGTATCCATTTTAGAAAATGAAGGACTTCTCACACTTCTAATTTGTTCTTTCCATAAATACATAATCATATATCTTTCCTCAGAGTTTCTTGAACTATCAGTAAGAATCTGGAAGGAAACCCAAAACTCAAAGAATGCCCTATAAGTTCATATTATTTGTCATATTTATTCAGGCCTTCCTACTTCCTAGACTATTGAATGTATGAACTCTTCTAGTGTCTGCAAGGTGTTCCAGCTCAGACTCTAAAGCTGGGCATACACAGATGTGTTTTAAATACTGTGACCATAAATACACAGCTCTATGCCGCTCTTATTTGGCTGTGATTAAACGTGAAAAACATTCAAAAAAATTTTCAGTAAACAGTATTTCACACTGAAAAGTCTACGGTCTTTTTGCCACCACAGAACTGTAAAAAGTCCTTTATAAAGGCACTCCAGAACTTGTATACATTTTTTTAAATCACTGCAGAGTCCACAAAAAATCAAATCTATATTTAGGAGCAAAGACCTGAGGGATACATGCACTTGAATAAAAATAGTATCTGTTCACATCCACACTTCTTGTTTAAAAAAGTTTTTACTCCACTGTGGGAAGAACTTTTTAAATTTTCTCATGCCCCAACCTATCCATTTGCTGACTCTGGGAGCCAGCCAGTCTCACTGGCACTGGGGCAGCAAGGCTGACACCCAAAGTTCTACTTGCTGTCTGTGATTATCTGAAACAGTAGATATTCTCACAGGAAAACCCATTCAAGACAGACACAGTGAACAAAACGCCCTTCAAGAAAGAGAGCGAGAACACAACTGCCATCGAATGCTTTAGCGATGCTTAACTTGAAACACAATCCGTGCATTTTCAGTACCACGGCACACCCCAGTTGGGTGTGCCAGGCCTGGAGGGCACCCCCACACCTCAGGGGCCCTGCTGGATCCTGGGGCTCCCCTTCCCTGCCCGGGCCCAGGGCTCCAGGTCAGCCCCGGGGTCCCTCAGCTCCTGCCCCACCGACACCACCGCAGGGCCGCCCTCCAGCTCCCACAGCCCTGCCCCAGCCCGCCCTGGGCCCACCCAGGCTCAGCCCACCCGTGGGCCCATAACTAGCCCCCAGCCCCAGGAAGGTGCCCATACCCAGGGCTGGGGCTGTCCTGGTGCCCTCCAGCTGCCCTGCTCTGGGTTGGTGGGATGGGCCCTGCCTGTCTGCTGCCTCTCTGCCCTCCATGAGGATCCCCTGCCACTACAGACACCTTGGCCACCGTGGCTCTTTACATGTAAGAGGGTAGTTCATTTGTACCAGGCTTTTATCTGTTCATTTCAGAGTAAGGAAATGATCTAGAAGAGATTTATCCACAGTGGCTCAGGATTGCAAAGGTGATGCCCGAACTATCCTCTGCTGCCTCCTCCCTTCCCTCCAGATGTGTCACTTACACTGCCAGCTTCTCTCACATCTTCCTTTCACTTCATCAGTAATGCTAAGTCCAACTCTACATCTTGCAGCAACAAAATTAGAATGCATGCTAAGTCAAAAGGAAAACATGCATTTATTAACAACTCATTACCGCGGGTAGGATAAACTCATCCTGTGACACAGCAATGCTCATAAAACTCAGCAAAGCACAAAATAAATAAACGGACAAAAACCCCCAAACGTTGCACCCAAGAGCAAATATTACAAGCATACGTCATATTCAATATCCACATAAACTTCTTGCTGCACAGAGCCCTGTGGAAGAAGTGGAAGAGAAGGGCACTTCTGACAGTGCCCTTTAAAGATCAGGCTGTGAGTGACTTTATAGAGAAATATCCTGCAGAAGGAGCGTCTCCCCTCTTGCACATGATCTGAACACCCTGCAAAGATCTGCTAATGCTTTTGGAAGGGAATCAAAATGTGCAATTGCACAAAAAAAGAAAGAGAAAACTTTCAAACTACAATGCTGCTGAACTCCTTAAGCCACAAACAGAATGGTCTATAAAGGCAGGCTTGTCCAGGGGTCTGTGTCTACTTAGGATATTGATTTTCAGGATATATGATCCTGTAGTGGATAATGCTTACTTTCCCCTTTGTGTGAACCTCGTGGAGTTCAATAAGGCCAAGTGCAAGGTCCTGCACCTGTCACAGGGCAAGCCCAACCACAAATACAGACTGGATGGAGAATGGATTGAGAGCAGCCCCAAGGAGTATTAGGGGATGCTAGTAGCTCAGAAGCGGGACATGATCCAGCAATGTGCACTCACAGCAAAATTCCTCATATACATCTGTGCTAGGTGGACACACTGATTTCAAAGGCACTCCTCAAATTCGGAAGCGTAGGCAGAGACATGTTATTTAAAGAAACGGAGTTGTCTTTCCCACAGGTACAGCCAATAACCACTGCTCAATTACTTACTCAATTCATCTACTACTGTCGAATATCTCAGAAGCAGGAAGTGCATTTATGAGGCAAGAAATAATTTTCCCCATGAGGCCTTTGGGTGGACAAAATGTCTCTGAGTATGAGCAAGGTATACCATTATATACCATTGATTTCAGATAGAGATTAGTATTCTGCAGAGTCCCTTAGTTAGGATGATCAGGTGACCTCCTCAAATACAAAAATTATATCCTGGACCATCTAGGTACCTCTGCTGTTGCCCCAGCAGGGTCTTTCATGCTGGCTTCAGACAATGGTGTAGGAATGGAGGGTTTAGATTCATCAGGAACTGGACAAACTTTGTACAAAGTCTTTACAGCAAAAATGGGGTTCAGATGAAGCTGCTGTAAGTAAAAACCAGGAAGGTCACCAAAGAAGGAGATTGAATTAATGGCTAGAGAAATCCTAAACAGGTGCAGAAGAAAATCTGGCTTGGCAATACATCATAGAGGTGTGAAATGATAAAAAGCTTTATATCCCTGAGAAGAAACATAGGACAGAAGCTCATAAAACTCATGTGGGACACAAGTAAAGCTCAGTCTGCACCCAAAATTACCATTTAAAGATAGCATAGAAAAATTAGCAACCAGGTCAAATACATACAGGCTACTACTGAAATGCTACAAGTTTTAAATTAGATAAAGGAACTAGGACACTTAGTTTTAAGAGAGAGTATCGACCTAACCGGAGCATCAGACTTGATGGAAGGAACGCAGTCAGTGGAAACAACAAACTACACAGGCAAGACAGAAAGGATACAGTGTATGTTAAGGAATGCTTTGCATCAGATAATTGTTCTGAATGTTGCACATTATGGATTAAGACACCAAGACTATCTAAGTATTAGAAAAGGCTGTCACTCCCTAATCAGGATTACAGTGGTGTGAGTGAGGCACCAAGAGAGATTTAAAAGACAGTAAGAAAACAAATTAGTAATCAGAAACTTCAATCATCCCCACATAGACTGAGTAAATGTCAGGTTGGGGTGTGATGCAGAGACTAAATGACACCACAAATGACTGATTCATGGAGGAGCTTTTGCTAAAAGCTGAAACAAGTCAAGATACCCCTGACTGGGTTCTGAGCAATGCGCAAGTCATGGGGCAAAATGCTGTGACAGAAATACTGCTCAATAACCCTGATGGAATTGGGAAAACTGGGAAAATACTAAATTAACATAAAAACAGTATTTCATTTCGTAAAATAAATTGTATAAAAATGCGGCTGCTTGCTTCAAAGTTGGAGAAAATACTGTTTATAGTCATCATAATATGAACTTTTGAATATCGAAAGCAACTGTTGAGTAACAAACAAACCCCAGAATGTTTACTTTATTAAAACTAAAAAGATGTACTTCAAAAATAAGAAGTCACATCCAAAGAAGAAAATAGCTAAGAAGATATACAAGAAAAG
This sequence comes from Daphoenositta chrysoptera, assembly GCA_013397915.1. Classification (NCBI taxonomy): domain Eukaryota; kingdom Metazoa; phylum Chordata; class Aves; order Passeriformes; genus Daphoenositta; species Daphoenositta chrysoptera. The sequence continues at coordinate 2,192,898 of VZRO01000700.1, forward strand.
CAAGATAGGAAAGCTAGATAAAACTGCCTAAGCATTAATTTTTTAAAGACATAAACACTATAAACATCAAATGATATTAAAAGAAGGTCTTGTAAAACAAGAATATAGCTCCTGCTATAGATTAATGATCAAGTATAAGACAAGAAACAGAGACCAGCAGACAGTTTTCACAACAGTGGGAGATCACTTGCAGACCTGAATGTGGACTTGTGCAGGCCTCCATCATCCTCAAAAACATGACAGACAGGGGATGAACACTTAGGTACCTAGATTTGCTACAACATTTATTCGAACAGTAAAAATGAGAGGTGTGAGTGTGAGGAGGTGCAGAAGGACATCAGCATTCTGTATGCCTGAGTGATAAAACAGAAAAAGACCATCAATGCTGATGCAAAGTAATGCACATGGGGAAGAAACAAGACACAGTCTTAACTATGGACTAATTGGTTGGTTCTGAGCTAACTATAGCCACTTAGGAAAAAAAAAAATGTGTGGTATTAACCAGCATTTTTATGAATAAATCAGTTCAGTATTCTGTAAAGTCAAAATAAGCAAACATTACGACTACTTGGAAAAGAGGTAGAAAGGCCAGTTTGAATGGAGCTCTGAGCAACCTGATCTAGTGAGTGGCACCACTGCACGTGGTGGCAGGGCTGGAACCAGATGATCTTTATGGTCCCTTCCAACCCAAACCATTCAACGGTTTCTGAAAGTGTTCAAGAAAAAAGGAAGACTCACTGCACTGCAGCATTTTAGTCTACTTACACATTGAATACTGAGTACAGTTGAAGCCTCTGTTCCCACCAGGGCAGAGCATAACAAGGTACAAGGAACTGCAGCAAGGGGAATGAAAGTCAAAAAACTCCATATAAAAGCAGACTAAACATGCAAAGTCTTTTCTGCCTACAAAAGAAGCAACTAAGAGATAAATTGCAGATATCTGTAATAATGTTGTGGAGGAGGCCAACAGCTATTCACTCCTCCTCACTTGTAATAAACAGAGACCAGCAAAAGAAATTACCAGATGTTGGGCTCTAAACAAATGAAAGGATACTCTATTTTCACACATATGTAGATGGATGTGCATGTTTAAACCAGGTGGTTCTTACCCACTGCTTGACACCAAAAATACACAGATGTCCCAGGAAGCCCCTGAGCAGTTTCATTGTTTGATATTGGGAGAATATTAGAGAAATAACATAACTTAGTCTCATCCTACTTTTGTATGATGCTAGAGTATTCATCATTGCCCACAGCAGGAAACTGAATACCAAGAAAAGCAGATTTCTGGTCTAACTTCCATTAGCCATTCTCATGTCTTTATCTTCTTGAAGCATGCTATGAAATCATTTAGGACTCTGCAGTGTTGTTCAGGAGCTGATGTGACTGTCCTGTGGTGTTAATAAGCATTGCTGTCAGGGCTGACAACTTATCTGTCCCAGGGAAAAGGAACTAGAAGTTGTGAACTGAAACACTTACACAATTTATTTTTGATTCAACTGCATATGAAAATGATTTTGAACATGATTTTTTTTTGCAAATAGCACAAATACGTCAATGTAGAATATTTTACTGCCTGTCAAAGTTCAGAAATTATTATAGAGTCACTCCTTTATTGATTTTGAGTGATACTCATGTTCACTTTAATTTTTCTAGCATCTGCTCTTGGCAAATGTAAGCAGATGTGTCTAATTATTACCTTTTGATACTTGTATATGCATAGCATGAGTAAGATCATGAAGAAAACAGACTTTTGTGAAGAGGAGGTAAAATGCCTTTGAAGCAAATGACATGGCAATGAATCAGATAGCTAAAGTATCTATTTTATAGTTGGGAAGTTAGCAAATAAACACAAGCAATACATTACTCCAAGAGAAAACATTGTTTGAAGATGATAGATATATATGTAAATTTAAATTAGGTTGGAGTTTGACATCAGAACTGTGTTCTTTCAAATTTAAGCTCACAGAATCCCAGAATCATAGTACATCCTGAGTCAAAAGGGACCTAGAATCATCGAAGTCCAACTCCTGATGAGTTGATTGATAGGGGTAATATCTTTGATCTTATTTTTCAACTGTAACACCATTCACATTTTATTTGAGTGACTTTTGCCTATCGAAAGATCGTAAATTGGCTAAAACACCAGTTTAAATGCAGCACTTACCCCTTTTCACACAACAATTACATAGATTTCTGGTCTATGTCATGAGGCAGAAGTTTAACCATAAATCCCCTGCAGAACCTCTAACCCCACAACTGCTTGTGCAGCTTCTCCACCACCCTCACATACATCTATAGTCTTGGATTTTGGGCCACTTGTTGGCTGCACAGCTCTTGGACTTGCTGCTGTGTCCAGGGACAAATTGCTGCCACCCAGCTGGCTGCTGCCTTGCAAGGCTGCAGGCAGGCAATGCTGCTGGCTGCTGTGCGAGGGAGTAGATGCCAGCTTTACGCCCGTGTTTCTGGCAGACCACTGTCTGCCTGGTCCCTGCTGAGGCAGGGGATTCTCCATGGCAGCACACTAGAGAGTCTCTGGAATCTTTGGGGTTATAAAACGTATGTCAGAAAGGGAGTGTGGTGGGTTTCTAGGGTGATTCGATGAGGAAAAGCTGAAATCTGACAACTGTTGTCAGAGCAATGTAAGCTCAAATCAAGAGGTCGCACTATTCACACCCAATGCAAAGTTGGTTACGTTATCAACCTCTCATACACACAGATCATGCCAGTAAAGGAGGAAATGTTTTACTTTAAAATATCTATTAAAACCACAGAAAAATTCTTTTTTCTTTTTTATTTTTTTAGTTTAAACTTTAAGAATGTTTGTTTCACTATTATGTCATCTGGTTTTATCCGCAGTATGCAGACAAAATGACTCTGCTGATCACCAAGTATCAAACTTTCTACATGGTACAAAACTTGTAAATAGTTCAAATTCTGCTAGATGAGAAAGATGTACCTAAAACCATACTGCATGCCAATATAGATCAGGGGAGAAGCTACACATAATTCTTCTTCCACCTTAGTGTACTATATTAAAATTTGAATCTGTTTCTATTTATGCAAACAAATACTTTTTCTCCACTGTTGGCTACTTTTTGTGACTACTATAGTGTTTATCTTTTTCTAATTAGGCTCACAATTATCAGCTACAAGCAGCAAAAGAATTACCAAATTATTAACCGTATAAAACAAGAACATAAAGTAGACCGTATCTCAAACTCAGAAACTAAACGTAAATCTATGTGTGATAAAACCTAGTTTTACATTATCTCTTTCACGTTTGTCCAGGTTTGTCTCACAAAGAATTTGTTCTTATATGACCAGCTGTTCTACATGGTCCCAAATCCAGCAGCTCACCTTCAGAGTAGAAGCTGCTGGATGCTGAGCACACTAAAACATCTGATGCTATACTGGGAAAAGAGATCTCAGAAATCTGGCTGTAATGACAGAAATTGATGCATTTGAAAAACATGTTTGATTGATTTTCTTTTACAACTAACTGAAACAAATGTGTTTACACTAAAAAAAGAACTGACTTTCTTTGAACTCAAGACTCTGTTCCCCAGCTAAGTGATATATTCTATGCTTAGAAAAAGGCCTTTGCTTGAGTTATTGATGTATGCATTATTATTACAATAGCACGACATGGTAGACATATTGCAAATGGATTCATAAAGTGGGTCCCTGATTATATAATGAATAAATATAAATATAAAGAATTTATCTTTCCTACCAGGAACACAGATTATAAATGCATTTGTACGTGCAGGTATGCAATCTTTAAATGCTGTTTCCATGCTACTGTATATGAGAGAGACACACACTGTCCTTCTGTCACACTCACTCATCTTTCCAGTAACACAGCTCTCCTACCTAGGCTTTAAAAAGGTACTGGGTTATAGTCAACATGACAATTTCAAAAAAACTAATTTGTGATCATTCACAAGCTACCTGAAATACATGAAGGGTTGAAGCTATTGTTTCAAAACTTTTACCTGCGGCTATGAATTCTAGAAGGATAATTTAATTAGAAATGATTTTTAAAATATCACTAGGCAATATTGCTTTTTTGGAGATGAAGTATTTATTTTACATACTTCGAGTTTTCAAAATCGATTGACCTTTCTTTGCAGGAACAGTCTTCAAAAGTCTACAAAATGTAATGTCATTTGGGTGTTCCCATTAAAGACAATAACAAATTATATTGAAAACTGTGGAAAATTAGCCCGTGCCTTTCATAAGACTAGAATTTCTTTCTTTGACTGTCATAGATTGGGGCATACTTCAGTTACTCTACTAAGTTAAGCTCTCCTTTCAGTCATAGGGAATGGAATTATTTGAAACTGGGGATCACAGAAGAGGAAAATTGTTCACCCAGGGACTGAAAACAACAAAAATAGCTGATCAGTCTGCAGAAATCATAGATGATGAAGCTGGGTATTTTGGGCAGGTGCAAGAGCACTAGGAGCTGTCAGTGAAATGCATATGGGAAAGATGCTACTGTAATCCTATCAAGCAGCAGGCAATGGAAGTCAAAGTGCCAGTGTGCAAGTATCAGTTAAAATTTCCTCTAAAATACGCTGAAAAGTTCTGGTCACCTTTCTTCAAAAACTTCAACTGGGAAAGGTGCAGCGAAGGGCTAATGAAAGCCCAAGGGAAAAGAGAACCCATCTGCTGAATAAAGCACTGGCTTGTTTAGCTCAGTGACATGAAAAATGGAGTGTATGGTGACTCCATTCCCACACCACATACACTGTTTTCTTTCAAAGTGAGTAGCAGGAGATGGAGAGATCATTTGCATCCACATCTTAGCAAAACACACTGTCAGGATGCATCTGCTTTGTTTACTGTGATCCTAAGGAAGGAAATACTCCATGTTCACATATAATCTAAGAGAGTGTACAGCTGATTGCCTTAAGAACCACCCAGACACAGTTCTTCATCATTTAGCATTAACCTTTCACAGAAAGTCCTAAAAAACTCCAACTTTTATAAAAAAATAACCAACCGGGCTTTTTTTTTTCTTTCAAAGGGGTTTAGGTGCAGTTAGGATGTAGGCTTATTAACTACCTATGAACTTGAACTCCTTACCAAAGCTCTCTACCAACATATTGTACAAATTTTAATGGGAATTCATTAGAAGAAATTAATCAGATTTTTTACTTACTTATTAGGAAAAAAACATTAATTATATTTAGAGGCATCAGTTGCCTAATTAATGTTGATCTGATTTGTTGCTGTCATTGATTGACACTAATGAGAGATTCAAGTTGCTTATTTTAAATGATGTCTAGTGTTAAAACCAGAAAATCTGAACTAAACCAGAAGTTGTGGGACTTGTCCAAGCCCACTTTGGGCTAAAGCCACAAAGCTACTTGCATATAGCAATCCTGTTCAAGTGTGTACTTCACACTGCACACACTAACGCATTTGGAAACCAAGGCATGGACCTCAAGAGCAGTGAAACCATGCGCACAAAGCCTACTGATATTGGAGGGATGATAGCAGCAAGCTGCACCTAGGCAGCCTGTGGAGATGCCTGATGCCATCGGGCTGATGGGCTGTCTGACCAAAAAGTGACAGAAAGGCTCAGGAATATGAGAAAGGGTGACAAGACCCTGCTTTGAGGGTGCAGTTTGAGCAGCCTGATGAGTCAGGAAACAGGAGCTGCAGCACTTTGTGCTGTTGTGATTTGAACTACAGAGGTTCCTAGGAGTGGTCTGATGCCCCAGAACCAGGATCCAAGTGTGACTGATAAACAGGGAAGAGCTCATGAGAGGCTGATGAAGAAAGAATACACAAAGCAGGGCTAACACTCTTCTTTGGCACCCCAGCACCTTGCAAAACCAGGGTGTAAGTTACAACACAGGTATAAGCAGTTTCTGCTTTCAGACTGCTTCTACATCATCATGTTAGGATGATGTTTTATTTTAAGTATGCTCATTCTGGCATTCAAGGGTTATCCTCACTTTTGACTGAAAGGAAGCATTACACGGAGAAAGTATTAACAAAAACCTGGAACAAAAGTGATAGTGTGCAGCTTACACTCAAATACAGTCAGTCTTGTACTTAGATAGGATGAAAGCATTTTCATAGCTTTAATGGAGACGTATGGCATGTCCATGCCCAGATAAGCATTCTCTAGAACACAGCCACAGCAGAGGAGCTGCACATTGTAAAATATTTCTATCATGTGATTCAGATTCTGGACTGAGCTTGGACAGACAATTTACAGATTCAGCTAATGTGATGCTATTAGAACTCTACAGGTTCCGATGGGGCTGTACTCCAGTAAGGGAGATGTTCATTTCTCCCAGTAAACAATAAAATAATGATTCATGTAAAATGCTATGATGCAAGACTAAATACAAAGAATTGTACCCAGAATTAAATGTGTATGCTTCCCTCCTTTCAGGGTGAACACTGGCTTTTTCTGTTGTTTTCTGCCTGCTAGATATTTCTTTCTTCTTCTATAAACTCTGTTTCTGTTCAGACAAATTCTTCATTTATTGATCCTTTTCTTTTTAGTATTCAACCTACAGTCATCCATTACATGGTCTATGTCACTGGAGCTTTACCCTCTTTGCAGTATTTATTTCTGAGTATATCTAATTTGATCTGTGGTTTGAAATGCATTTCTCCTTCCATGGAAATCACGTTTCTTCCTCAAAATGTATTCCTCCATACTGGTTTCTGCCACTATGTGTTTTTTAGATTACCTTTGTTACAGTATTATCAGACCAGAGGAAAAGATTCCTCCTTATTTCTCCACTGCGGATTTAGTCTGAACTCACACAGATGTAACAGTGCAGAAACTGAAACAGAACATTTTAAGGTGTTGGTATCAATCTTTTTCCACAAGCCAGTACTTGTATTTATGTGAATGTGCTTTAATAAATATTTCTCTTTCTTCTGCAAGTGCTGTGAATAACAAGGAGTCATGGAATCCTGCAGGGGTGGTCTTAGGAACTTTGCTGGTTGCTGTTTGCTGGCTTCTGCTATTCTTCTGTCCTTCAGCTGTGTTTATTCACTGTTAGATGCAATCAGTTTAGATCTCACTAATCTAAACCTCTCTAAAACACATAGGTAGTAAATACAACTCCCTGCCTTTGAAAAAAATACAGATCATTGAAGATACCTAAAAACTAACCATTAAATCAATATTTTCAGGTTTTTACATATTATCTAAGCTACCCGGACTCAGGTTTATCAGGTCCATAAATTTAACAGACAGAAGGAAGAGGAAAGCCAAAAGACTTCTGAAGCTCAACCAGAATCATTCTACATTTTGCCATAAGATTTACATGCAGGTAAAAAAGGTAAATGGCGACTGATCCCTCTCTTTCTGGCAGCTTCCATGGGCTGATACTGCTGTGTGTTTTAATGTTGCATTAGAGGAGGAGGAGTATTCACTGGTTCACTCAGGTCTCACCACCTGGGTATTTATGCATACAGCATAAAGGAAATGGCACTTAGTAATCTGGAGACTTTTCTTTGAATTATATAGATTTCAAATCAGGCCCTCCAAAGGACCTCAGGATAACTGTTGAGAATAATTAAAACATTCATTAGTAAGGAATGAATCACAGTAGATTGCAACCAAACTAATCTGATGGAGTCACTGCTTTTCCTTATTTGTTTCCTTCATAAACAGCATATATCACAACTTTCCCAGGATGCTGAAACTTCCTTCAGATGGATTAGCAAAACTATTGTAACAGGTTAGATTCAGTGAACAAGCTGAAACCCCAGTTGTAGTTGTGATTCAGTTCATTTATTTGTTTTTGTGAGATATAAATATATAAATTAGGAGAAAATGACAAAACAGGCTTAAAAACTTCTAGAAGTATAAGGATAGTTTATTGTTACTAGGTAGGATTAAAAGAAAAGGAACACTACACTAAGAAAGTAAAAAGGAAAAAAAAAACCACATTCCTTTCTTCACCAGTCCCCACCCCTCCCCCAGCCCTTATCGCTACAGGGCACACAGACCTCCTCACAGGCTTCTCAGGAGAGAGAGCAAGGAGATTAACAAAGATGGAATTTCTGGTCAATATTAGAGTTCTTAAAAAGTCTTTCCAAACTCCAGGGAAAAAAAGAGGTCTCCCTTCTGCTTCCGTATGGTTTCTGAACTGCCACCGCAATAGTCATGTCCAGTCAGAGACAGCCCATAGCACTGAGCATCCAAACATGGGGTATTCTCAATTTCCCCCCACCATGTCCTTTGAATGGATAACAGAACAGTTTATGGTATTACAGTTCTTTACCACGTTTTGTGCAAAAAGGTCGGTTTAAGCTTCTTGCCCCTCATGGCACCGCCCTCTTTCTTCCTCCGTCGCCATCTTCAGTTCCAGCCCCTGACTTACTTGTCACTTCTTCTTCCAACTTTAACTCCATGGTGAACAGCTTCTGTTGAAGGAAAAGCTCTTCTCCTTCGATGCTGCCAGTTGTTTAATAGTTTCTTCAGTTTGAAAAAAGCTGAAAATAGGTTTTCCCAGGCCCATGGGGGACCCGGTGGAGTGGGGGAGGGGAGGCCCCTCCCAGTTTCTTGGAAGCCGCTCGGTGATCTCAGCCTTGCAGCACCCCAATTGCTCTTTGGCTACTTGCAGCTTTTAGGGGGAGGCCCCGGTGGATGCCAGGGACCCCTTGCCCTGGCATTTGGGGAAGGGGGGCTCGGCCCGGCTCTCCAGGGCCGGGCCCGGAGTTGTCCCCCTCCCCCGCTCCGTCCCAGGTGCAGCCGGATCAAAGAGGCCGCTCGCTCGCCTCCTGCAGGTTTAAATATGCAAAATCGGAGAAGCGCCATTGGATTAAGAAACTGTCAATTAATTTCAGCTCCAACCCACGACAACTATTTCTAAGCAATTTTAAAAAATCCATTCTAAAAATAAGTAATTCTATTCTGAATATAGCACTCTTACTGAACATTTTGTTCTTTTACTCTTCGTATGTTGCATCTTTACTGATCAATTCATTCTTTACTGAACATTTTATTCTTTTACTCATCATATGCAGGGAAAAAGCTGACACCTTTTACTCAAAACATACTGAAATATTCTGGAGTGTACACACTTTCCCTTCACTGATCACTTTAACTGTGAAGTTGTTACCAGAAAGTTTTAATCAGAAATTTTTCAGCAATCTTGGTCCAGCAAGTTCTAAACTACAAAGTAACTTCCAACAGTCTTTGCTGTTTTCTGTTTCAGAAGAAAACTGGAACAATCATAAGGCCATAAAAATTCAGCCCTAGTGTGTTTTAGTGCAGTTTTTACTATGGCCTCCAACCATAATGATGAAATCCCATTCATTTTGTGTAGCTGTCACTCCACAAGAAGAAACAGTTTTGCAGAAAACACCACAACTGATTTGTACCCGTTTGCACATGTACAATTTAGTTACAGTCTAGAAATAATCCATGCAGCAGAGATGGAAACTGTTTGGAAATACAAGTGTTCTGTTGCAACGAAGTCAGACAGGCTGGCTTGAGGGGTTGTGCTCTCTCTCGTTTGGCAATGCAAGAAGCAAATATTTTGATTATCTATTGCTGTCACATGTCCCACTGTCACTGGCTGATAGATTTTAAACCAGTATAAATGAAAGGAACACAGAATGATACCCATATGCAATAGATACTGACCCTAAAAATATTTATGTCATATATTTTCACTGAAGCTGGACGATAAAACCCCAGACTATAGTGTACGTTCCTTAAGAAGCCTGGCAAGTATTTCAGTCACATGGAGATCCAGTATTTTTGCAGTTATGCCTTTCACTAGAGAACCCAGACTCCTGATGAAAGAATAGAAATAGCTGAAATACTAGGAGGGCAGTACCTCATGCACGATTCAGTTAGGCAAGAAAAGTGATGTGTCATACCAGTGCCCAAAACAATTTGAAAATGCAGATGCTGGAGATTTAGTATCTTCATAAATACACATATGAAAAGCAAAAGGGACCAAAGTAAAAATCACACAAGCACAGAATCACTCAATGGTTTGGGTTGGAAGGAACCTTAAACATCATCTAATTCCATCTCCCCCCACGCCACCATGGGATACCTTCTACTAGATCAGGCTGCTTGCTCAAAGCCCCATCCAGCCTAGCCTTCAACAGTTTCAGGGATGTGGCATTCACAACTTCTCTAGGCAACCTGCTCCAGTGCCCCAACACCCTCAAGAGTAAGGAATTTTTTCCTTATATCTAATATAAATCTATTCTCTTTCAGTTTGAAGCCACTCCCCCTGGCCCTAGCACTACACACCCTTGTAAAAAGCCCCTCTCCAGCACTCTTGCGGGCCCCTTTAGGTAACGGAGGGTGCCATAAGATCTCCCTGAAACCTTCTCTTCTCCAGGCTAAACAGTCCCAACTCTCTCAGCTGTACTCCATAGGAGAGGTGCTCCATCCCTCTGACCATTTTTGTGGCCTTCCTCTGACCTCCTTCCAACAGAGTTCTTTCTTGTACTGGTGACCTCAGAGCTGGATGCAGCACTCCAGGTGGGTTCTCACGGGGGCAGAGTGGAAGGGGAAAATCCCCTTGGCCTGTTGGTCATGCTGCTTTTGATGGAGCCCAGGAGATGATGTGCCAGTCCCAATACTGACCCCTGAGGAATGTCACTTGGACATTGGGCAGTGAGACCATCCAGACAATTCCTCATCAAATGAGTGGTCCATCCATCAAATCCATGTCTTACCAGTTTAGAGATGAGGAGCTCATGTGGGACAAAATCAAATGCTTTTCCAGGCTTGTACTATCACTTGCACTATCCATAAGGAGACCTCTGCATGTGCAGTAAAAGCCAAGACCCACGGAGGGGGTTTTGGGTGGAGTGCTTAAGACCTGCTTATTTCTGAACACAAGGGAGATTTCTCTGGTATCCACACAGCATGACAAGGAAAACAAGATTTTCAGATACTCTTGCTTTTATGTGTTTCCCTTGTAAGTAAACACCATTGCTAGACCAAACAACACCAAACACATTCATTTCCCTTTCTCACCTAAAAGGTAACAAGATCCAATATTCTATCACTCTGCATGAATCTCAACACAGTAATATCCAAATGTGTTGTTACAGTTGAGATGATTAACTAACTAATATTCACAAATCAAATTTCATTATTTAGCATTTACAAAATTGATTCTGTCTGGAATACACATTATGAAGCCTCAGATGAATGAAAAAGACGAAAGACAACATGCTCAGAGGCTATTCATATATTAATGTATTTTAATAAGCTTGAAATAATTTTTCAGAAAAACTTTACTTTTCATTTCAAATGTTGAGACTTAAACCACTGTTGAAGTAGAGAAAATTGACACCCTGTGGATGTAGAACAAAGACAGACAGTTTTGCTTTATAAATACAATATAAAAAAAAGATAAACAAAGGAATTCCTAATTACCTGTGTATTGAACTCAAGGGCTGAATCAGTTCATTCCTAGAGCTATGCCACCATTTCAGTGCTTCCAATTCAGTAAAACATCAATCCACAACTAGAGTATGTGGTTAAAATCCAAGATATGTTCATTTCCTGCTCATAGAAAATTTGTTATCTTATTAAATGAACTTAATTTTAAAAACAAGTTGGCTGCTTAAGAAATAGCAAACATCTTCAGCTTAATGCCTTTGCTGGGGGTAGCAGGTGAAAACACCTCTTTTTTTCAAAATCAGTGACTGCCATTTCAGGCTGCCAAAAAATAGAAAGCAGTAAAATGTCAGCTGACACAATGAATATCTGTATAAAAGCAATGATACAACTTGGCTAAAGCTGGGGAGATGTATGTGATAGCTGAGGGCAGTAGAACTGTCAGCCTGCTATGCAGACTTTATTGTATTTCTTATTTAAAAAAAAGTAACATCATTTATATTGTGCACTACAGATACAACATATTGCATTTTTTAGTGCTCACCTCTCTATCAGCATTTTTACTTTGTCACTGACATAAATTTGCAGTATTACCTGCCACAGAATAAAGGTATGCAACAGGATGTAATGACTTCCTTAACTGGTATCTGCTTGTACACTTGTTCAATTAAATCAGGTTAATACAAGTGTTAAAGCAAACTTGATCAAAAAGTAATCTTATTTATTTAGATAAACAAAATAATTGCATTAATCAAACTAGAGCATCTGCCAAATTTCCATTATGTCAGTTTTAGTGAAGAAGCAATCCCGAACTCCATGGGCAACCACTCCGATGCTTCTGAGGATATTTGACCTATGCACATCATTTGCATCCCCATAAACATGAGAAAAACACATTTCTTTCTTACATCTGTCCTCTTTTGGTAGCTTTGGACTATTATGTGACCTCTCTTTACCAATATAATCTGGCTGGCACTAATTCAAAGAGTTTGCTCCTGCCAAATAGTTTTCCCTATGACAAAAACGCTTCCTACTTCTCCTTCTGTACTCCCACACATATTTACATCCATCTTTGATAGCCTGTGGACTGCCAGGCCTTAGCAAACACTCAAGAAAGTTTGCAGAAAATAAACTGGTTTAGCTGCAGAAAAACTAATTCAGAATGTTTTTACTGTCTTAGAAAATATGCTAATATTCATACTGTCCACTGTAGCTGGTTTGCTGATGTTGCTCTCAATGGCAGTATATAGAGACCAAAAGCTCATAAAAAGCCGGACAAGGATTAAAACAGTATCTAAATGTCAAATAACTTGGGTAAACTGGGGTCATCAGTAGTAAACACCATGGTGAAACCAAAATGTATTTTCTGGGTACACAATGCTGATGTGACAACAGATAAGAACAGTGAGACTAGTAGTAAATGATGTAAACCGCTTCCTACTGATACCAGTACAAGCCCCTCCTTTGTTTTTTACAAAACAAACTACATAATATATAAACAGGATGGAAAATCAGTGGCAATGACTAGCAGGAGATTTTATTCCTTTTTTTGCTCTTAATGACGCAACAGCACAAAAAATTAAAAATGAAAATAAGAAAAAAATTCTACCCAACAGACACTGTTAACTTACACTGTGTAAGAATTTAACATAAATTCAGCTAGATCTATAACCCTTCCAGTTTTGCTTTGATGTTTGTGTGTACACACTGCTTGAAAGAATATATACATAAAAACATAATTTTTTTTTTCCTTAAATCTGTAAAGTAGTCATGGAAGCACATTTGTTCTGAAATACAACTATTACAAACATGAGAAAGCCTATTCAAAACTAGGACTGTAAACAGATTATGAGATAAATTAACTTAGAAAAGTTTGGGGTTTTTTCCCAAACGGTACTTATTTTAGGATCTTGTAAGATTTTTTTCCAGTGGCTCTTTAAAAAATTATTCCAGTCCACAATATAGTGTCTTTCAGTGTGTTAATTATAGCTTATTTAGTGCTCAAGGTTTTGCTTATTCAGAGTGCTCAGAATCTGGCACCCAAACACCAGCTTGTGACCTTGCAATACAGTAACCCATCTCACATCTTTTATGTAAAAGAACAGTTTGACTCTACTGGATATTTGATATAAAAACACTGAACATTTGGCAACTTCAGACAACCAGAGGAAGACACCATATTCTGAACCATCTAGTAGCTTGCTGATTACTTCATAAAAGAACTCAAATTTTCCCATTCCAAGCCATGAGTTTTTTCTCTTTACTCTTGCCTTTTGCCTTGCCTTGCCTTGCCTCGCCTCACTTCCCCCCGCCTCCCCTTCCCTCCCCTCCTCACCCTTCCCCCTCCTTCCCTCTCCTTCCCTCCCCTCTGTTTTTCTTACTCTAACTCTTCCCTTCTTTTTTGGTTTTTTTACTTATAAAAAATAGCAACATTCATCATTTGAACCACTATGCAGCAAAGGCAATGAAAAGAAACTCAAGTGAATATGCTGGATGAAAACAAGAATGGTATCCCTTCAGCTCACCCAGGACATTCTTGCTGTGTTTCAGTGTTAGTCTATCACATTCTTAATTCTACAGCCCTGGACTCCTCCTGAGCAGAGATGCACACAACCATTTCTCAGCAGGAAGACGTGATTGTGTATTTCAGTTACAGCTTCCATATTCTGAACACTTGTGATCACTGAAAAACTCCTTCACTGCCAATAATACCACACATTGCTGGACATTAAAGAGGCAAAAGCTTCTAAGGAAAGAAATACTACATGCTATAATAAACATCTGAAATCAAGTCAGTCTTGTATTTTGTTTTATGAACAGTGATTCTAGGTACAGGCTATATGACAACCACATTTTCTTTTTCATGAATGACAGGAACAAGAAAAAGAAAACCGCTATTAATTCTTCAGAGAGCATCAAGTCCTTAGGCCCAGGGTCACGCTGCTGTATTTTGAGCACTTACATGAATGAGATACGTAATTGCCCCAGGCCAGGGGAGAATATTTAGACGTTAGACAAGCTGAAGCCTCTGGAGGGGCACGTCACTTTCCATTGACTGCATATGCAACCTAGGACAAATGCACTCATAATTTAGATGTCTCATATGAACCCCAATACAGATTTCATAGGCAAGTTACTCAACCTGGACTAATTACGGTTGAACAAAGCCATCTCTGAACTAAATACTGCCGAATCTGAATCAAATGTCTACTGTAAATGCAGTTTTAAATTCACTATTCCAATTTGCACCACATAATTGCAAGCAACTATTGCCCGTTTCAGCTCCTCCTTACATTTCTAGAGCTCAAGAGTTGATATTTGTTTGTAACAGGCTTAGAAAAAAGCTTTACATTTCACTTTCTTGCTGCCTCTAAGTGATCTGTTGCAGGAAAGATTGTCTACTTACCACTCAAGAAAGTAAACAGATAACTAACCTCTTCAAGTACAGCATATGTCTCTATAAATATTTCACCATACATTTTGTTGTAGAAATAAAGCAAGAAATAACACACCTACTTCTGCTAGAATTGATTCTGGCACTTACACTTGCCAGACACACTTAAAGACTACTGGACAAGCATTGGTGTGTGGCTTTCATCTTACAAATACACTTTGAATTCTAATCCCAAAGTCATAAATAAATCATTTGTATTTACAAGCCCCAGCCTAATTTTGTTAGACTATCTAAAGATGTAATTTAATATTTATTAGAAAAGCTTTTTTGTTTTCTTGGTTTTTTTCATTTACTGAAAGGAAAAAGAGGGTAAGTGAACAAAGAAGGATGACAGAATCATTTAAGTTGGTAAAGACCTCCAAGATCATTGAGTTCAGCCTTTGACCAATCACCACCTTGTCAACTAAACCATGGCAATTAAGTCCCACATTGTTTCTCGAACAACTCCAGGGACAGTGACTTCACCTCATCTCTGGGTAGCCCGTTCCAATACCTGACCACTCTTTCCATCAACAAATTCTTCCTGATGTCCAGTCTAAATCTCCCCTTGAGGTGCAGCTTGAGGTTACATCATCTCATCCTGCTGCTGGTTGCTTGGAAGAAGAGCCTGACCCCCACCTGGCTATGACCTCTTTTCAGGGAGCTGTAGAAGTGATAAGGTTTCTCCTGAGCTTCCTTTTCTCCAGGCTAAACAACTCTAGCTCTCTCAGCTACTCCTCATAGGATTGACCTTCTAGACCCCCACCAACTCTGCTGCCCTACTCTGGACAAACTTTCAGCATCTCAATGTCCTTCTTTAATTGAGAGGCCCAGAACTGAATATGGGATTTGAGGTGCAGCCTCACCAGTGCTGAGTAGAGGGTACAGTCACTGCTCTGATCCTGCTGGCCACAATATTGCTGAAACAGGCCAGGGTACCACTGGCCTTCTTGGACACCTGGGCACACACTGGCTCAGGTTCCGCTGCTGTGGGCCAGCACCCCCAGGACTTTTTCCGCTGAGCCATTTTCCAGCCACAAAATAATTAACATTACAGAACAAATTTGGACTCATAATCCACCCCTAAGCCCAACCTAGCCTTATTTCCACAGAGAAATTAAATCTTAGTCTAGAGAAATTATTAATCATAAAACCAAGCAAGTATTTCCATATTTAAAGCATAAGATGGGGAAAAACCTGTCTGCCAAGAGATTTATTACAATAGGTGTAAATACAGAGAGGTGACTGGATTTCTAACACTAAAAATTCATCCTCCTGGAGCCCATCCATGCATCTGTGCACTCTGCTCTGGCAGATCTTGGTGTTACCTAGTTCTGTGCTTCACAGCACCCTGTAGTAATGCCTTTGGCAGGCCTGGAAGCTGATTCTCCCGTCCCTTTGGTATCTGCAAGCAGGGTTTGGTTACCAAGACATACAAACCTATTCCTCTTGGACTGCTAAAATTTCTGCACAAGGCTGCAGATGGCACACATGACAATCAAAAAAACCACTCTCTTCCTGGAACTGTACCTGGTTGCCAGATGGAATAACTGGAACACCCAAAGGGACACTGGCTACCTGTGATTGAGCCAAGGACTCTAAAACTCCCTACTAAAAAATTAACAGAGATTAAAAAAAAAAAAAAAAGGAAAGAAAGAAAATAGATGAGCAGAAGTTGCATAGATACTGGACTGAAATAGCTAGCCAAGTCAGAAGCAGCAGGCCAAAGTATGACCTACAAATTCTGAAGCTAAACAATTTCCACATCTCCTGTGTAAATTCTCCCACTTTCTGTTCTATTTTGCTAACTTAGTCATAGAAGAAGCCCCATGCTGTTTCATTTTTTCTTTATAAATGAGTCAAAAAAATGAGATAAAAGATGACAAGAAATACTTAACTGATTCAACTCCTTTTCAGCCCCTGTCTGTGATGTTCATTTCCAACTTTTCCACGCAGACGCCCTCAGAGTAGGTTACCTGAATAGGAATTTCAACTCTCAAAGCTGCGAAAATCTCCAGACAAACAATGTTTGACAATATATGCACTGACAGTGTAAACACTCACTTTCCTAAATAGCTCATTGCCAAAGTCTTCAAAGAGAGCAGGATTTGTACCTTGGGTAAGTGACATGTCAGTTCTTAATGTCTATATTTGTACAGGAAATAACCATATAGAAACAGTATCTTCAAAGAATTAATCTTGTTGGTACAGAATTTGTCCTTTAGAATTACATGCCTGGCACCTGTTCTTCTGGTTCAAGCACTCCAGTATTTTCCACTTACAAAGAGGAATAAAAATGTAACTTAATTACACTATTACAGTTCCTACCTAATTTATGACCTAAAATGATAAAAGGTATAAGTTTGAGTATTCAAGTATATGTATATCTGGAAAATAAAAGAGTGTTTATACTTTATTCATTTGTTTTTGGAAGTAATCTTTGAAAACTCACAAAACAGAGTCAATAAGAAAAGAAGGGAAAGAATCAGTCATTGTCATTAATTCTACATCGAATTAATTAAGCAAATTAATAGCAGAAATGTATCTGTCAGACATCACTTGTTTTACAGTCTTTAAAACTCAAGTAAGAATTATTGGATGGAGAGCAGAAGAGCTGTAAGATACAAGCCTTTAACCAGAAGGGCAAAATCATACTCCATGCAAGGCAATTCCCCGTATTTTAAATTTTTTTACAGTAATTATTAAAGAGATGTTGAAAAAACTTTTGGGATTTCAAAAAGGCAATATGATTTAGTTCTGGGACAAAGTAGGACCAATTCTGTATCATTTGTGTGCATTCTCTTGAAGAAATCTAGTGAGAGGAAATAAAAATAAGCCCATCCTATGGGAGTGTCCCTTAGAAACTGGGAGAAGACCTTCCTGCTATTTCTGAGTATATTTTCTGGGGAAATTTAATCAGGGTAAATGTACTGGAAGGATACCTCTGTGCAGAGGTAGAAAAACAGGAAAGAGGCCCCAGGCGACGCTGCAGTACAGACCTTCCAAGAGACCTGCTTGAAACAGGTTCAGCAGTGAACTGACTTCTGCTGATGGCCAACAAAAGATCGAGAGACAGAGAGAGGGAAGGAGTGAGGGAAGGCAGGAGCTTTCAGCATGATTCAAGGCACTGTAGCCAAAGAAATCAGAAATTCCAGTGGGAAATCTTAAAAGGCTGCAAGTAGTTCAAGTCCTGTGGATGTAGGCTGATTTGGGTGACAAGCTGAAAATAATGCTGCCCAGTTTGGTGCAGCCACAGTCGAGCTGCTGCTCTACAACACTACCTATGTTTGGCACATGTAAGGGGAGCTTTTACTGGTTCTCTGGAGAGGCCAAGGACTTAGAGCAAGCTGCTTCATCTGAGAAGGAACTGTGAATGATTAAGCACTGGATGTACACGTCAGTGTACAGGGCAGTCCTAAAGAGCCCCCAAAGGTAAGCCATACATCCGCCTGACTGCTCCCATGCTTCTGCCCCCTTGCACAGGCTTCCCAGGCTGTCTGCAGAGCACAGAAAGGGCTGGAAGACAAACACAAACCTGGAACACTGCTCTAAAACACACAGGTGCATGGGTTGCAACAGAGCATCTACGGACAGCGACAGCAACCAGAGAGACTAAATCTAAATTATACCTTTGTTTTCAAACACACAAGGAAAACCAAGACCAGCTTAAATACCAGCAGATAACATTAGGAGCGAGGATGCAATTTTGCCTCTCTGGGAAAAGAGGTTAACATAAGTAGGCTTGCTGTACTGATGCCAGATGGACTTTTTCAAGCATCTGTAGATCAAACTGAAGTCTTCAGGCAAATCAGAGACAAATACATGTCAGTGTCCATGACCCACTCATAAACAGTATCAGGGAAAACTAAACCAACCAAATAAGCAAATCCAAACAAGCCTGGAGGCCGAACTTTCTATGTTTTAGGCATTAACTGAGAAGTGTAATGTTGTAATTCCTTTGTGGTCAACTACTCCAGCAGAGACATAAGGCAAAATTAGTACAGCGAAGCAGGACTTAGAACAATTTTGATAGAAGTGTGCAAAGCATATGATCAGAAACAATATGCTTTTAAGTAAAAACTTCTATTTGTTTGTACAGAAATGCTTTATAGACATGATCAGAACACTGCAAAATTCTAAATGAACATTTTTCTGCTTGGATTAGCCATGCTAAATGGGAGATAGTTTTGCCCTTTCTTCCTTCTTTTTTCTTCACAACTCAGTGCTTAACACAGTCCCTCTTAGTTCAGACAAAAGTGTGAAGATGTAGGTCACTTGAGAAAAAAAAAAAAAAAAGACAACAGCAGAATTAACCATTTTTACTAATAATTAAGGCAACAGGACCAAGAAGTACCAAGATTTTGGAAATGCTGAGATGGTACTTCAGAGCCACACTCTGCCTTTTTCCATGGTCTACGTATAAAGTAGTTGTTTCAGTCTCAGGAAATATCCCTGTATGTCACCTCCGAGTGGTGAGAATGGTGAATCTCAGCAGAAAGGAATCTGTTTCTTGCTTGTACACAGCTGCTTCTTGCTGTGCTCTGTGAGCACGATGCCTGGGAAGACTGGAACTGAACTGCCATCCACAATCTCTTCCCCACTCATTCTTTTGTGGGAGAGCAAAAGCCACACAGGTCTTGTTCTGTCTCCTTCTCTGTTCCCATACCCAAATATATGGGAGACAGCCTATGGTAGCATCTATACCAATGAGTTACACCTTTTCAATTTCCAACTCAGATTAATCAAAACAGCTATAAACTGACCATTAGAAAGGAGGCTAATGAGACGTTAGTTAATATCACAATCATTGTCGAACATTTTAAATGCAATCACAGTAACAAAAGCAGAAGACAGACTTTGAACTACTCAGTACAAGAAAGAAGGAAAGCAAATAGGGACTACTACATCATTTTCTGTAATTTTAAAAAGCTAAGTCCTCTTCATCTCCCAGCTACTGCAGTAAAATATAGTACTTATGGAATCTGAAATAGATTCTCCAAGGAAAAAAATGTACCACTTTCATGCAAGCCATTGAAATCCTATTTTTTTCTTGTTTTTCAATGACAGTCATAGTAAATCCTGAGTCTTGCATAATCCTGCAGCTCATTCTCCCTCATTTGTGGATTTAATTAGAGATGGATAAGGTATGGCCCAGATAACTGTAAATATGGGAGAAAAATATTTACAAGTTACTCAATAAAGTAATTATATTTCCCAGTGTAAAAGCATGCTGTTTATTTCATTTGTTTAAAAACATACGCTAAACACCTTCCTCTAATAACCATCAACTAGCAACACAGAAAAGATGTGAAGGGTGTACAGTTATGCTGAGTACTCTCTGCTGGAAGCTTTGATTTGCTTGAAGGTCCCTGTGAGTGCTTGGTGCATGTTATGTAAAACGAGTGTTGAAAGAATACACAGGGCACAGGGAAAAGGGATGAACTGAGGCTTCATGGTCTGAATTAGTTGTTTGTGTTTGGTACTTTGATGATGCTTCAGAGTTGTTATAGCAACAGGCTATAACCCTCTCGGGGAGGAAAACAGAAGAAGAAAAAACCTCAAACCAAAAGAGTTTACATGACGTGTAGGTCACCATGCATGTTTTGATTGAACGGGTCATGGGGAATGGACACTGCCCCATTCCGATAACCTCTGTACAGACTTGAATGTCTCCATTTGTTTCTCTTGGGACTTTATGATCCATTAGACTCTACAATCAAATGTGCACATCCCCACTTTAACCTAAATAAAACCCTAGCTGGTCTGGTCAGGTAGAGGAAAACATATGAGGATATTACAAAAAACAGACAGAGAAAGTAACTTTTTTCTTGACTGTATTGGGTCTGGCTGAGCTGGAGTTCATTTTCTCTTATCAGCCCTCACAGTGCTGTGCTTTGTTTTGGTAGCTGGAAAGGTGCTGATAACAGCCCAGTGTTTTGGCTACTGCTGAGCAGTGCTGGCACAGCACCAGTGCTGTCTCCTCAGCATTCTGCACCCCACCAGCAGCATGGGGTCCGGCAAGATCCTGGGAGGGGACACACCCAGGCCAGCTGACCCAAAGTAACCAAAGGGATATTCCATACTGTATGGCATAAACTCAGATATAAAAGCTAAGGGAGAGAGGAGGAACGGGGGGCATTTGGTATTTCACAGTGTTTGCCTTCCGGAGCAACCGCTACACTTGCTGAAGCCCTGCTTCCTGGGAAGTGGCTGAACATCACTCCCCGATGGGAAGGAGAGATTAATTCTTTTTTCCCTCTGCTTATGCATGTGCCAACTTTTGCTTTTTTTGTTTTTTCTTTAGTGAACTGCCTTATCTCAACCTATGTGTTGTTTTCTTATTCTCTCTCCCCCCATCCCACTAGGAAGGGGAGTGAGAGAGCTGCTTGGGCCCTGGCACGCAGCCACAGTCAACCCACTATACTGACTGTTTCATAAAAGCTCTGAAATTCCTTAACTTTTTCTCTCCTGCCACTCATGCCTTCACCTCACTTTCCTGCTTTTGTGATCAACAACAGCAGCAACTTGCAATGTAAATGGTTTGAAAGGATTCGTGAGGTAAGGGAGTTGACTTGACTTAGACTGAACTTGGAAGCATGGAAACTACTGAACTGCAAACAATGTCAGGCTCTTCATCATTGTTTACTGCTATGCTTGTCTGCCTCCCTCTCACTTACCTTTGCTGGATTTTGAAACACTCACCAAAACCTGTCCATTCCTAACAATTTTCTCTTTCTCAAGAATAATAGTGTCTGGAAATTTGAAGCAAACATTTTTCGTTCTATTAATATAAAACACTAATAAGGGATAATTCCTCATTATAAGCCAATTTTGAATATTAAAACTATCCAGATGTGTTATCCTTACTATTTTTTTTTAAGAAAATTGGGGAAAAATTTTATTTAGCAATGCATCACAGGAAAGAAGCATTGAAAAATGTGAATTTTAGTATCTTCATCATCTTGAAAACAATAGAGAGAATTAAAAGGGTATTTCAGAAATGCATTAATTCTAGCCATTCATGTCAGCATTGGTGTGGGGAAAGTCACACATCACCTTGATGTAGTATAGACGACTGACTATAAAGAACCAAGGCAACCTGGAAAAATGTTCACATTTTGGTGTGTGGCATGTAGCATATTGCAGTTTTTCGTTTATATTGTCAAATGTAGATACAGGAAGGGTAACATCAAATTATGACAACTACATTATTCAGTTAAAGCAAATCTAAGTTTCTAAAGCCTTCAGGGCTATACAGTATGACAAACATAGTTACATTCTCATGTTTAGTGGCCCTTAAATGTGTATCCTAATTATATAAATACTTACATTTTACATAAAACTCCTCAAGGACTACTGGCAGGCAAGGGGACACACCTTTTGTATATAAAAACACACACCAGGAAGTGGGGTCCCCAATGTTTCAGCTCTTTTTAACCTAGGACTGGCACACAGCTGGAGGAAGAGGTAAAGTGCTTGAACAGGCATGAGCAGAGGGTGACTTTTCACTGATGCTTTTCACCCACTTATCAAACTCACATAAGACACAAATGTAACTTTCACTATGCAGGGAATGAAGATATTTTCGAAAACACATCCAGTTCAGCCCAGAAATGAATTAGCCACTGTACATTCAACTCCATGGGAATGTGCTGAGGATGACTAGCTGGCTGAGGATTATTCAACGCTGTGAAACCTGCTCTCAGCATTCACAGCTGATAAGCATACAGTGCATGGCCTTTTGGCTGTCTATATTTGTACCACTCTGCTTGGAGGGCTTTGCATTTGCTTGGCATTGGTCAGGTCATTACAGCAGGCATCAGTGCTTCCCCGTAAAGCAGAACGATTGCCTGAAGCAGTTTCAATCAGTTTGTAACTGGAAATGTTCCATACAGGTCAATGGCTATCAGTTGTTGGAGTGTGCATAATGTAATTAGCATGGGCTACAATTGCTATTTTTGACTTAAATAAGGGCCTTTTTTTGCTTATGTCCACAGCTTTATATGAATAGATACTGAACACTCTGTCTTGCAGTAGTGACACAGTCCATGGAGGTCTTATTCTCCAGATCAAGAAATTTGAAGTGTTTAAAGAGAGCCATTATGCATAAATACTACTGGAGGGTGAGGAGGATGAAGGGCCTGTTTGGCTTTCTACAAATCAATATTCTGCTGCCCTAGCTCTGCAGAATTTAGAAGTTTTTTTCTCCTATTAATCAATATAGAACATGTATTGATTAATACATGTTGGGGGCCATGAAAAATGTTATTACTGTTACTAAATACCTTGTAAAACCCTCCACAGACTGTTCCCTATTATCTCACACATGATTCACCAGATAGGAATTTTTGTCTTCTAAGTCTTTTGGACTCAGCTGTCTTATTTCAGCAGAACCTTGGAACAATAGCTATCTGCTCCTAGATGTCTACATTCCTAAAAACATTTGTGAACTAAAAGGTCAGTACCTTTCCTTCCAGCTCCCTCCAAGCTTCAGGAGTTCCTGCAGCTCCTCGTAAGCTAAACCAGTGGACAGCTTCTGAAACACTCTCCTGTGTTTCTAAGTTGTTTGGCAATTAAACAGACCTGGCTTTGAGAGGAAGGTCATGCAATTATTCTGAAGAAAACAAGACAGCTTTTCCAGGCTACTGATAGTGTCTGCTGCCTTCTTATTGCATTTTACATATTTAAAGCCTAACTTTCATCACAAGGTAAAATTAGCACTGAAGCAGATAATTTTTAAAGCATCAGTTCATAATGTTAAACAGAGCAAGTGACTTTCCCTTTGAATTTGCATGTTAACATCCGTCCTACAGTCTGTGTGTTCCTTGTCTTAAATGGCAACGGAAAAAAAACCAAAAAAAACACAGGGAGCCAGAACAACTGCAATGAGTAATAATGAACTGAAATTGTATTTAGTGCTACATAAAGTTTCCTTTTATTATTTAATAGCACGTTTAACACAGCACTTGAATGCATTGGTTTAGTTTGGGCTATATTTGGCAGCTACTGCAGAGAACAGACATGAACAGTCTTAATTCTGTTTATGCTCTCAAAGATACTGAGATGTAAAAAGGATGTTTGGGCAGAAAGACAACCAATTCTACTGATATACTGGCCTCTCTGCATATTAAAATAATAATCTGGTTTTTGTATCCCATCATCCTCTCAATGTACTGAAGAGCACTAAAATTTAGAGCTTTGTCACTGGCATTCCAACAGAAATGGGTCACAGGCAGCCTGAAACCTTACCTGTGATGGAGAACTGCTTAAAAAAAGGGTGGGGAAGATGAGGACAGCTCCCTTTGCAGAGGAGTACAGAGCAATTTGATAAATATAAAAATGAACCAGACAGGAAAGGTATAGTGGCTTCCAGAAGATGAAAAGCACAAAGTGAATGTGATGGAAGAAGATGAGGCAGTGCAGGGATTCCCAGTGTGAGAGTTTTGAATCCAAGACTACTGGCAAAAAAAAAACCTGCTTTGAGTGTCTGCATTTAAAAGAAGAAGGAAAAAGAAGAAATATGTGAGATGAAACAGAAAAGGAAAGGCAGTGTCACTAAAGGACATGGAAGTAAGCTTGGATCACACAAGGACATATTTAAGAAAGTGACTTTAGATATGCATGAGCAATTACAAGCAGAAAGAAAAAAAATAAAATCAGTTGTAATCTTAAACAAACGTAAAATATGAATGGAAAGGCAAGCCTGGGGCGACTTGTTTATCTATGTATTGATTAATCTTGATCAAGGAAACCAAAACCTTTGGATCCAAATGCCAACAACAATCAAATAAAAATATATTGACAATAGTTAGTTCTCATTCAGACCTAGAATAGAGAATTCATGGAAGGGTTTAACTATCACATATGTACAAAGGGAATACTTTGGTAACCATTAGAAAAAGAAAGCGATTCAAGCATGGTAGCTTGTCTTAATATAACCAATGCTGAAGAAACCTGTCTAATCACATTCAGCACATTTAGAACTTGGAGAGGGGGGTGTTTGTTTTTGTTTGTGGTTTTGTTTTTTTAACTGCTGGGTCTGTAACATAATTATCAATTATTCAGTGTGTGGCTCAGTGGAGAGAAATGCCAGCCTGTTTCAGATGACCAGCTGCTGGAATTACAGCCGACTGTTAATTGTTTGTTCATCCTTCTTCTTTACAGCCTCAGTCTAGTCTAGTCCCTCTCTGTGATCTTTGCACACTCCTTTTGCTGTTCCCCTCCTCCCATTCTTCACAGAGGGGTGGACATTTTGAAGGCTAAGCATGAAAGGAAGCAAGAGGAGACTACTTTGAAGTCCTTCTTTCTCCCCGTGCTCAGCAGATTTCTTTACTTGCAACTTGGGGTATGCTCCCCTGCTCCTGAAAGGTAGAAGAGAGGGAGGGGGACACTTGGACTTGTGCCCGTTTTCCTTACCTGTTTGTAGAAAAGGGTATCAGTGCAACAAACTTTAGAAATATTTGCTGTTCACTGTCTTTTATATCTGAGAGAAGAAAAAAGGGGATCTGAAGAGCATTTCTACCCAAATATGTCTACACATATTTTGCTTTGGCTTAAATCTAATTGCAAACTTTAAAAGAATCCAAACAAACAAAACTTCACTTCCTCCTCACAGTAGGGAGGCTTCACGGGAGTAATGAGTGCACTCCCAGATATCCTTGTTTATCCTTCTTTAATCAAGACCAAAATGCTAAGCCTCATAGGCAAGGTCTATTATGTAAATTAACTTGAATAGTTCAAAATAGCTTAATTTGTATTGAAAAGAACCCATTAGTATGTGCATTCTTCAAACAAAAAGAAATCTGTATACTAGTGTAGGGTGTATTTATCTGTATAATTAGTATAATTTTAATAGCTGCAAAATGAAAATCTGTAGGTACACCCTAGAAAATATGAAGTAACCAATAATAATTACCATTCCTATTGATATAATGTTCTAACTGGCTGAAGAGCTCCCTTCTACAGACTTTTAAATGTGTTTAGTTGTACAAAGTGCATGAAAAGGCCCAGAATCAAAGGATCACAGAGTGGATAAGGTTGGAAGGGAACACCAGTGAGGTCATCTGGTCCAACCTCCCAGCTCAAGGAGCGTCATCTAGAGCACATTGCACAGGATTGTGTCCAGACAGTTCTTGAGCATCTCTAGTGAGGCTAAATCCAGCATAGGTTACAAGAGGTAGACATTCAGTTCCATAGCAAATGTGGTTTACAGCTTAAATGAAATGTTTCAGTCCCATTAATGAAGTCTAAAGAGCACATAACAAACACAATTAAGGCACAAATGCTATGAGCTGATTTAGAAGTTGTTGGGGTTCTTTTTAAGCTTGACTAAATAAATTCACATTGTCCAGAACACTCCTCACTTTATACCTGGGCAGAGGTCACACAGAACGAGGAGGCCCAACATACATGCTCCAGGTTGAAGACACACAAAAGTGAGCTGCTGCATAAAACCTAAATTACACCTTTGTGAAGAAGCTCAGCTGGGAGGACAAACCCATAGACAACAAATTATCACTTTGCCCTCGATATTTCTTCCTCTAGACACAAAAGAGAATTATATTCTCCCCAGGGGGCTGGGAAGAATTTTGCTTTAGTGACATATAGGTATGATTTTCTATCCAGACTAGGGAGAGCAATAATAGAGCAACCCCCTCCAATACCCCTGCTAGGACTCCAGGGTACCTGGGCTTCTGAAATGAGCTCCTGAGCAGATCTCAGCCTGGCTCTCCACCTCCTGTGTAATCATGCTGCTTTTCAGGATGCTAATGTCATGGTCTCAAATTAAAACCTGAAAATCCACAGACAAAATCCTGAATGTGAATTTTATTCTGGATTTGAAGGGTTGTTTGCTGGCATTTGAGTAATTGTAGGAGGATAAAAACTCTCTCAGAAGAGCAGGATAACTTCTGTTAGTAAGACCTTTGGAAAGCACATACTATTCAGCAGTGTACATAAGAGCTAAGGATATAATTCTCAAGCAGAAATGACTGAATTGTGCCTTGGGACAGGAGTGTCACTCTACTGAATACTGTTTCCAGTCTAGCTGTTTGTTACGCCGTACTTACTCTAACGATAGGGTGATCAATAAACAACTGTTGCTGTGCCTATGAACAGGGCTCACTTCAGCTGCCTCCTTGTCCTGCCACAGGACTGACTGCTGTCACCTGTCCTGTGCATTAAAAGGACACTGCAAAGCCCTCAGGGCTACCAGTCTGGTTCTGCTCCCGTCACCAGCAATCAGAATTGCATTCTAAAACTATACGATTACATACCAACATATCCAAAGAAAAAAAGACTTTTTATGCTACTGATGGGTAGCCCATAAGTCAGCCCACATCTTTGATATCTAAGATGAAAATATTAATATTTCTATTATCTTTGAGAACCAGGTTACAGAGCTCCCCCCAGGAGTTTTCACATTATTTTCTGCAGACTATGCTACTGGATTTATATTCTAGTAGCAAAAATAAGTCATTCTTTTCCTAGCCTACTCCAGCTTGCAAGAGGAGATCAATTACATTATGTGAACAAGAATTCAGAAAGAAAAAAAACAAACTCTAGCTGTTTGAAATTATAATTAATTTACCATAACAAATAGAAAGAAAAAACATTTGGCAGGTGGTGATTGACTTAGCATTGCTGCTAGCAAATTTCAGTTTACTTTCAGTAAGAGCATGTTCACTGCATAGTAACCCTGAGTTCACTTTGCCAAAATCAGTGGAGAAACAGCCTGTCAACTGCGATAGATGTAGCTGGCTCTAGGGAGCTGGTCTAGACTACTCAGTTTTCAACGTGGTGAGCAGACAAGACCTGTCTTCCATTTGAGGGCACAGGAACCACCACTCACAGAATCACAGAATCAATTAGGTTGGAAAAGACCCCTGGGATCATTGAGTCCCACCTATAACCCAAGACCACCCTGTCAACTAGACCACGGCACTGAGTGCCACGTCCAGTCTTTTCTTAAACACTTCTAGGGATGGTGACTCCACCACCTCCATGGGTGGCCCATTCCAATATCTAATCACCCTTTCTGTGAAGAATTTCTTCCTAATGTCCAGCCTAAGCCTCTCCTGGTGCAGCTTAAGACTGTGTCCTCTTGTCCCGTCACTGGTTGTCTGGGAGACCAACCCCCACCGGGCTACAGCCTCCTTTCAGGTGGTTGTAGAGAGTGATAAGATCTCACCTAAACCTCCTTTTCTCCAGGCTGAACACCCCCAGCTCCCTCAGCTGCTCCTCATAGGACTTGCTCCAGACCCTTCACCAGATACGCTGCTTTTCTCTGGACATGTTCCAGAACCTCAATGTTTTTCCTGAACTGAGGGGCCCAGACCTGGACACAGAATTCGAGGTGAGGCCTCACCAGTGCTGAGTACAGAGGGACAATCGCTGCCCTCATCCTGCTGGCCACACTATTGCCGATACAGGCCAGGGTACCATTGGCCTTCTTGGCCACCTGGGCACAGCTGGCTCGGGTTCAGCTGCTGTGGACCAGCATCCCCAGGCCCTTTCCCACTGGACAGCTTTCCTGCCTCTCTGCCCCAGCCTGTAATGCTGCATTGTGGCCAAAGTGTACTTCGTTAGTCTTGCTGAATTTCACAGCAGTGGTCTCAGCTCATCTATCCAGCCTGTTGAGATCCCTCTGCGGAGCCCTCCTAGATCCTAGCACCCAACTTGGAGTCATCCATAAATTTGCTAATGGTAGACTCAATCCCCTCATCCAGATCATCAATAAAGATACCAAACAGCACTAGGCCCAGCACTGCTCCCTGTGTGACACTACTGGTGACTGGACATCAATTGGATGCAAAACCATTTATCACCACTCTCTGGGCCCAGCCATCCAGACAGTCCTTATCCAGCAAAGGGTGCACCTGTCCAAGCTGCAGGCTGCCAGCTTTTCCAGGAGTGTGCTATGGGAGATGGAGGCAATGGCTTTGCTGAAGTCCAGG
>VZRO01000701.1:0-37161 GCA_013397915.1 Daphoenositta chrysoptera
CCCCCTTTTGGCATGTTCTGAATATAGTAATGATGAATGAAAGAGTACAGAGACTACTTGTTCTATCCAGAATCCCTTTGTCCAGCTTTATTAAAGAAAGAAAGAAAATAAGTGATGGAAAAAGTAGCAGACCATGCGCTTCTCCTGTTTCCACTGCTCATTGCATCCACTGCTCATTGCATCCACTGATGGTGGGAGATGTATTTCTGGCAGCCTAAGAGGTAGGAAAGTGTACCATCATCATTTTACAGACAAAGAATGTCAGACTCAACCTCATTTCTCATCAGCCTGCTCTGCTGGTTTGCATCAGCCCTGACTCACTTCCAGTGTAGCAGCCCAACAGAGCATCATCAGTATGATTTTACAGGTTGAGCACTGGTAATTTTGGCTGGTATTTGTGACTGGTAATTGAATAGAGACGTAAGTACAACCCATCATGAACTTCCTCTCCAAAAAATTACCAGTTGCGATTAAATGCCAGATTAACACAGGACTGAAAGATTGCATGGAGCAACGGAGTGAGTGGGGGAAGACAGGCAGCAGAAGCATGACAGTCTTCTTGCTGTTGTCTCAGCTTTGCACACCCCTCCCACACAGCCACATCTCAGTTACCTCTCCCACTTGCCATTGCATCAGATGTGCACTTCACCCCATCCACTTACTTGCTCTTATTGTCCCCTTCCTGGGCTGGTGGGGAGACGGAAAATCTACTCTTTGAGGGAAAAAAAAATCAACATTGATTATTGCAAAACAGACTCATTTAGCTTTTCAAATCCCTTTCAAGTCCCTTGTGACTTTCTCATGCCGAAGACAAATAAAGCTAGGTAAGAAATCCTGAGACAGCAGTTTGCCATCAGACAGTGCTGTCCTCTGGCAAAAATTTTCCCCACACTCTTCCCCCTTTAAAAATGCTAGGTTTGCTCTCCAGTGGTGTGAGGAATTATGAAGTGGCTGTTTTCTAGTTCCCTTAATGTCAAGACAAACACTTTCTAAGCACAGGTAGAATGGTCACCAACCCTTCCACAGCTACATGAATTGGTTTGTCTGAGATTCGTGGGGATTGGAGCTTCCCTTTTAAATGGAGGAAATAGAAACAGGCCCCTGGATATCCTGTCTGCAACCTCTACTAAATGTTCCACTGCAAAGTTAAATGCTCATAGTAAAGATGGGCCAAACTTTCTCTTGTAATCTCAGTCCTACTACCTGTAACAGAAGTTACTTTATATACTCTCACATCTCCCTTCCCATTAAGATCCCTCTCACATTCAATGCACACAATGTCCAGTACCCAAGCAATAATTTAAGAACTTTTCCTCACACTTTTTCCAAGGCATGCCTCTTGGCTGACTGCACACTTCTAACCATGTTTGCCTCCAGATCAGAATTTATTTCCCCCGGGGCTTTTTCAGAATATTTGTTGCTGTAGTATTTCCACAGCAGAATTCTAGCAGAAATATACAGCCCTCCATGTATTCAAAGCATGCTCCTGCTAATTTCAGTTGCAGCTGTGTGTTTCAACACTTCTGCAAATGAGACCACAAGGGCATCAGTCAGTCAGACAGAGAATGAGGAACATTCACTCAGTGACCACCTGTGAAAAATCCTGTTTGAGGAACTCTACAGCAAAGGCTAGGGCAGTCTGGAAATTTTCAGACAAAGCAGAGCTTTGTCAAAACCACAGTTTGTGGAGCCCAGCATGTTATCCTTAAAATATTTCAGACTGAGCAAACTTATGAAACTGAAAATGATGTCTGGGGGGTACTCAACTCAACTTCCAAAAGGGCTGTTGGCTTCTGAGCCAGGGAAATTGAAAGTGGAAGTCTCCAGATTCAAAGGAGTTCATCAAGACTCCTCCCTAGGCCAAGAAGCTCTGGAAAGCAAGTACCCCGAGCACAGTCAGGAAGGTGAACTCACATACATGTTGTGATACAGGACTTCCTGCAGCCATTGGAATAAATAACATTCATTAGGATTAGAGATAGGATCTGTAGATTTGCCAAAAAAGTTTTTGTAGAAATGGTTTTAAGTCAAAACTGAAACAACTCTAGCCTTAAAAGAAGAATAAAAATCAACATCTGTGGAAAGTAAACATGACTTTTCAGCCAGCTCTCACTGAAAGAAAGGGAATAGTATTCTGATTTAAACAAGACATTTTCATGTGTCTTCTTGCATTTTCTGCCTTATTTACTACTTCCTTTCAATATTTCTGAAATATATTCCTTCAGCTTTAAACACTTTCTGTCAATATCCCATTTTCCACAGGATGAAGTATCTTCTTTCTATCCACTGAGTGAACTGGTGGGGGGGCGGGGGCAGGAAAAAAAAAGTCAAAGGAAACTTGCAAGAGAGTGAATGAAGATTATTACTTGGCCACATGGTTTGATTCAATTTACACTCTTAGGCTTGAGGTCATGCAGTACCTGATGACAACCAGAAGCTTGCTGTGCTTAACTGGAAACTGCCCTGCTCAGTACGTAAATGTTTGCTGATCCTGTTGAAGCACACACTGAGGAACCTGTGTTTCATTTGCACTCAGGAAATGAACACCCTTCCTTCCCCAGCAGGACCCTTTCTGACCCGCCAGTTTCAGTCCTTTCTCTGCCCCTCACACCTCCTGCTTTCTTATCAGAGAATCAGCCAGGGGAAAGGGATTATTTAGGAGGCCTGTACTTCATCCTGCTCAAAGGATCAACACCAAATTCAGACTATGTTGCTCAGGGATTTATCCAAAAAAGTGTTGGAAGTCTGTGAACGACCTGCTGCAGTGGCTGACTGCCTTCCCCATGGTGTGACTCTTCACTCCCTTCCTGCTCAGATTTTGGCTAACACACAGCTCATGCTGTGTGTTGTCCCCTGATGTATGCTGGGGTCAGTGCTGCCAGGCCAAAGCAAAGGCAACAGGTAGGCAGGACACAGTGGCCAGAAAGGGCTAAAGGTCCTTAGGCAGCCATGTCACCTGCAGCCTGCTGTCTGCTGCAGCCATCGTCCTTGCCTGCTCTTTGTCTGGCAATCTCTTCACAACCTGCTAACTCCCGGGCATGCTGTAGAGCAAATGTCCAAGCTAGATGGTGTCAGCTTACCCAAACAGTTTCTGAAGTGGCTGCAACAGCAGCTGGATTGCTGAGGCTTTCAGGCTTCACAGTGGGACACAGAGGACACCTGTGCCATGGCAAAGCAGGAAGAACAAGGGCTCTGCCCAGCAGCTGTGGTTTGCTCACAGGTACATGAGTTCCGCGTTGTGAGCTATGAATAAGAGAGCTTGTGAATTAGAAATCAATCAAATCCTAGCTAGGGTCTCTCCAGTTCTGCAGTCCAGCTCCAAGTCTGGTTTGTTTTCCCCATCACTGCTGAGATCTATGTAACCTGCAAACTCCATGAGAGTCTTTCTACATCAATATTTAGATTTCCTCTTCCCTGTATTAGCATCAACTTCCTTCTCACTGCTGTTTGGACTGACCTTGAAAAACAAGCTTAGACCTTACTGATGTAATCCAGACACAAAACTGTTGGGAACATTTTCTTCTTCGTTTTGAAAGTTCCACAGAGCTAGAATATGCTTAACATGAGAAAGCATAAAATATTCTTCAAAAGCATATACCTTGTCAAAATATGGGTTTAGAAGAAAGAGAGGAAGGAAGAACAAAAACCCTGTTTAAAACAAAGAAAAACCCACATTACACACATTTCTCCTTTCAAAGCAAAGTCTCTAGACTTTGGAAGAAAAAGTAGCCAAATTGTTAAAATAAAATCCAAAGAATGCATTTTTCCTAACCTCAACTTTAAAAGAGTAGAACTTTGAGGGCTAAAGTTATTCAAGAGAATTCAACCTAAGATACAAACCAGAGATACAGAAAGTGTCAGCTCCAGCAGTATAAGCGTGGCAAAACCATGGCACCACTGAAAAGGAAGTCTTAAAATGGCAAATGCTGAGCAATTTGAGAAAGAGTCAGAGGTAGGAGAGTCATGTAATGAATATACTCTGTATGTTGGCAGGGTGTGTGACTGCACATTATATAAAAGAGATGAGATACAAGTTACATTAAATACATTACATTCAAAGCAGCTATATATCTGCCAACTGCACACTATTAAAAAGGAAAGAATGATAAAATTTCACACTTTCTGTTAAAATGTACTGGAAAGAAAATGTCCCTTATGTTTGCCACACTGCTGCTAAACACCACATGAAAAAGAACCAGAGTATTCACACAGTTTTTTACTTTTGCAGAAACCTGTCTTAAATGCTAGATATCCTTGATAAAAATGTAGAATATTGTATGAACCAACTAGATACTAATTATTATTTATCACACTTATTTAAATAATATCTCCCAAATGCAGAATGCTTCACTGACTCCCACTCACTGAAGGATAAGTGTGATGCTGGTCTGGGTGCACTTTGCTACCTTCTTTATCACCAGCTTGTTAGCAGAATGATCAGGGATGAAATATTCTCCTTTTCTTTATGCTTTGATCAGAAAATGCTGATCTCTTAAAAATCAACTTTGTGCAGGAACAGGTTAATTTGGAGAAGACAAGTTTTCTCATCAAGACAGTAAAAAGCTAATCTGACAGCAACAAAACTGTCATATTTCTCAGTAGAAATATCTGAACAGTCTGTCAACTTGCACTCTGCACACGTGGGAGTTCTTGTGGTTCACAGAAACATGGTTCAAGTTTTTTGTGAAGAAAGTTGAGGTTCAGTTTCACCTTTCTAAGGATGGGAACATTTGAAATTTTTTCTTTCAGAAGACAAAGGTTTTCCTCCAAGCCAAATCATGCCCCAGACCATTTCCAAGCTTCTGCACTTTGCACATTTGTCAGCAGCAGAAGGAAGAAATACAGCCAGGGAAATGGCTCAGGCTAAGCACACACAAGCCCACCAAAACCACTGGGGAAACTTACACAATTAAAGTTAAATTTGCAAGTTTAGCCACCAAGTCTCTGGGAAAGCAACAGTAACAACTTATTTTTTTCTATCAACGCTAAAATCTACAAAGTTCTGATTAGAGATTTTGGGCATCATTAATGTATAATAACAGACAACTTGCTGCATGCTAACAGCTGTTTTACCTACATGCAGCATTACACAACCTTGGTTAAACTGAGGGCTCCTGTATAGGATTTAAAATGCCTTTTTGGCAAACTCAGCATATCAAAGTTTAATAAAAATAATAATAAAAAAGACAAAAAAAAGCCTCCAAAACCAAATCAAACCAAACAAACAAAAAACCAAAAAAACCCCACACCCCCCTCCAAAAACCACCAAAAGAAAAGAGCTGTAGCTTCAGCTCCACAACACATAAATAAAGACATTTTAAAAAAAGGAGGACTTGCAGAGATTTTGGAACTGTAGTTAAGCCTCATGAAAAGCCCAGTCTAAAAATCCAATACACAAATGCTTATTGCTGAAATGTCTTCTTGAAGCCCAGGGAAGATGAATTAATTGTTTCATTATTTTACCATGCTCTATAATTCTGAGATCCAAATCACTTTTATTTATTATAAGGAGAAATCTATCAAATCACAATTCATAAAAACAGACAAGGAGACTGCAATACACAGAGCATCTTTTCTTTACTAAGTGAGCTTATGTAACACAATTCTCAGGTGCTAAAAAATATTTTCAAATTAAGTACAATTCATTACTTGGGGTTTTACTTTTTATCTATTCCAATAGCATTTCAATGCTTCTTTAAGACTGGGGAAAAAGTATAATAGCTCCTTTGACCATACAATATTTTGGGGGAAAAAAAGGCATAAATACTATCTACTGAACAAAGCATCCAGACAAAAGAGAAGGAAAAAGGACATCTGTTTATTCTTTCTACAGATCTGAATATTTTTGTCAAATGGAGTTAAGCACTATATTCAAAACTGCAGAAAAAGCCTCTGAAATACAAGTGTATTTTCTTAGTTGCATGGCTGGTTCCAGATCTATTGGATTTTTCTTTTTACTATATTGCATAGAATGGATCATAGAAAGAAGCAAGGGAAATACAGAAAATATGTATGAAGTAATATTTCCATTGGATAAACTGTTCAAAAGAAGATAAAATTCTATGCCCAATTGCCCAAGACGTATGTCTGTGTACATACTTTCAAATATATACAGATAAATCTATATACTGTATATATATACACACATCTATATATGACTGCAGAAATTATGGAGAAAGAAATCCAATTCCAACTATGATATTGTCTAATTTCACTGTGTTTCTTCCCGTGCCAGCCTTGTTTACATAGAACTGTACACATATTCCTTAACAAGTAGCAATGCTTTGAAGATTGAGCTATTGGAGCATTTTACATGTCCTTTTTCCAGTAAAATTAATTCTAATTAGTAAATGCTAACAGATTTTAGTAATTTATTCACTTTTTGTTTACAGGGAAGAAGCAAGACAGTGGCTACTATTCTGTATATTTGTTTTCATTATCCCTAACACTTAGAATTTTTCCTTCCCCAGTATCTTTGGGGAAAGTAAAAAAACCCCCAAAACTCAGAACCCACCTAACAATTTCATTTTGTGGTGAGAAATCTACTGTTTGATGTTTCTTCCCCACACTTTATATATCAAATACTTTATTGATGAAATAGTGCAACTATAAGATACACTTTTATTTTAGATTTCCTTTTCAATCATGGATTACAATTTGATAGTCTGTGGTCCTGGTCATGCTGTTATTTTTGGTCAAGTCCTTCTTTGATTTACTATAGGGGCAACAAATTGTTTCAAAGCCAAAACCTCATTGCTTTACAGTTGTTATCTAGAGTCTCCCATTGCCTAAAATAAATTGGCTTGCTTGGTAATCACATGGTCATTATATCACAAGCATGTCTGGTATGTTTCCTGTTTTGGGTTTGCTTATTGAAGTTAAGAAAATTCTTAGAAGCCAGTGGTGAATTGGGAGAGGGTGAATCGGCAGCTTTATTGCAATTCAAAATTTTCTCTGACAAAGGCATAGGTAGAGAAGAAAATGGCATTAAGCATAATAACAGAAATGAAGGGCTTCAGAGGAGTCTTACTGCACCAAAAAAAGTACCATCTCCATCCAAGGATATTTTAGCCCTTCTCCGTGGTATTGTAAGTTGAAGTTCATCCCCTTCTTCTAATTTTGCAATGCCTGGCAAAAGATTTGGAATATTCTTAAGTTAATATATCAAATACACTATTTTATAAATGGTATTCAGAAGTCATTATGTGTCATCTTGCAAATGTAAGCATGGCTTGTTACTTGTAATGAGTGCTTTTATCTTTGGGCATAATCTTAGAGTTTACAGCCTATCCAAAGCTGACACTTAACATCTTCTGTGAAGCTGGACTTAATTTCTACACTGCACTCGGCACAACACAGTTCACATAAGCAAACACTGCAAAAATTTCCAACGGTGGTGTAGCCAGGTTCCTCATATTACAGTGATGAGACAGTCTAAGTCAGCATTGAGTATTACTGGCCCTAGACCACGCCATTCCCACACTTCTGGAGGAGGTCTTATAAGCTTTACCAGCCTAATGAAGTGACCACTTCAGCTGATCCACTGCAACTGCAGAGCACAAAAGTGCTTCCTGCCAGCCGCACATCAGCTGATATGATAACCAAGAGCATCTCGCCTTCAAGCTGCAGCTGCTGAGCTGAGAACACATCTAACATCTGCTGAAAACAGAACAGTGGGAATTTGGGAAGCAGGAATCATGAAGTGACAAGATAGAGATCCTAGTTAAGAAAAGGGAGCAGTAATACAAGGGTAAAATCAGAGTATACATGAACTTGAAGGTGGTTCTGTTGCCAGAATGTGTGGCTGAGGGGGCAGAAAATTAAAGGAAATGTTTGGACAGCCTCAATTGCCAGGACATAGTATCTAGTTAGTTAGTTATTTGGAATTTATTTTTATTTGGAAAAAAATTAGCTTCCTGCCACATCCCATTTGTTTAATGCTATTACTTGCTGACAGTCAACTCCATCACTCAGTGTCACCCACTTTTTCATAACACATCGAAAAAAAAGACCCTGCTGGAAAAAAAACAAAGAGAAAACCCTCAAATCCACCATTAAGGTGAAAAGACAGACAGGTAAGAGATGATAAATGAGGTTTTATAGGCCTTGACATTAATTCCTTAAATGCTAGTGCAGGAATATACACATATACTGAGCATTGAGCCTGCTGGACTTGCATTAAATATTTTAATTGTTCTTTCTTGTGGTGTTTCTAATTTGTGCAGTCATAAAGAGCACCTTATAGGAATGAACAGTCTTTCATCTAACCAAAGACTGAAAATGCAGTAGCCTTTATAAGGAGTAGAAATATCACAGTAAGGTATGCAAGTATTGGTGGCTAAAATTCATAGGTGACATTTCAAAGGAAAATATAGCTCTTTAATATTTTCTTGGGATAACTAAATGTGGAATTCAACTCCTAAGTTAAACTGAGTTCTTAAATAAGGACCGTAGGTACTCCTCTGCCTCAGGCATCTAATTGAAAGGACCAAAATGTCTAACCACCTTACAGAGTCAATGAAGAGTGCAAAATTGTTCAGATCACAAAGTTAGATGCATAATCTCCAATTGTTGATACTTTATATAAAACTGTTTTCTGAAAGTATTCTGTAATTTTGCACTTAGCCAGACCCATGAATGCAGACCCTGTTCTTTACGGCTGCTACAATACAATTGCCCAGCACTACAGATTCTATTTGATACAGCTTATTTGCAAACAAAGAAAAGGAAAATGCAGATATTTACCAGCAGTGTAGCAAGAATTATTGGGATAAGACTGCGGCATATTTTGGATGCAGCGAAACAATGTCACCAAGCTGAGATCATCACCAAACACATGAGCCTTCTTCCTCTGTATTAGGTGTCCCATTGCAAATGTTGTATCTGTATATAAAACCTACAGAAAGAAGAGGTGACAACTTCAAACTTAATGTATGGAGGCATTAAAAAAATCCTTACAAAAGTCAGATGCTGAAGTGAATTGAGCTTTCTCACCTGGCCATATATGAAAAAATAACCAGTTTCTTTGATCACTATTTTATTTCCTTGTTCTTCTAGAGCTGTTCCACGTTTAAAGCTCAGGAGCCATGGGACAATGCTTGAATCATCTAAAAGAAAAAATAATTTTGGGTGATCAAAAAGGTTATATTCTTCATTTTCACTTGCCAAAAATTAACAAAGCTGACTTCTAGACAAAACTTCCAGTCTTACTAGCTGGATTTCCCCACTGAAAAGATGATATTTGCAAGAGCCATCCAGATACAGGGACCTTCCAGATGCACGGACCTTGTTGGTTTTTGTTTTGTTTTGTTGCTGGTGGGTTTTTTTATTTTTAAATTTGTTGTCAAAACTCAGTTACTGCTTAGAAGTTAGGTAAAATTTGTTGAAATATTTCTCCCATAGCATAGTTAACTATAAATCATGGCACATATTCTTACCTTTCTGTTGGATATCACTTTTGCTGTCAGCAATCAGTTGCAAGCAGGCCTGCAACACTGCAAATTGAAAGCATTTTAAAATCAAAGAAACATAAATCAGCAATAGAATAAACTTATGAAACTACTTTAAGGAAAAAAAAAAGGTCATGAAAGAAATCTTTCAATCTCACCACTTATTTTAAAACAGAACCTATTGGTTTTAACACAGATCTTACTCAAGTGTGCAAAATGAAAATTCCTGTCACAACACATACGGGATGACTTTCAGAGATCATGCAGCTAAGTGGGAGGCCTCAGGTAGCAGCACAAATAACACTTGCTTGTTTTAATATCTGCTCCTAATATAATTATGCAGCAGTAAGTCAAATTAGCTAGAAATCATCAGGTCAATTAGCCTTGTTAATTTTCTAAGCAAAAGCTTGAAAAAAGCCACAACCCTGCCAGCTATGATAGACAGCAGATTTTCTAACTGTGTTTGCCATATTATTTAGAGAAATTACTTTCCAGTGATAATGTTGTAAAATATTAGCCATATATACTGGTTACGTGGTACTTTCATAATAAATCTTGAAATCCATGTATATGTACTTTCAATATGTTTTCAGATACCTACACTCAATCAACCTATACTGAGACTAAGAGGGAAAATAGAGAGATGACTCTTAGCAAATTATTGCACACATAACAGATAGCTTAGTATCTGTCAAAATGTGTTGCTCAAAACTGTAGAGACTGGTGACACTAATGAGAAATTAGGTGTTTGTTCAGAGTAAAATACTGAAGAATGTTAAAATATAGATGTGCAAGTGAAACAAAGATCTTGTAAAAAAACCTGCTAAGCATAAGTGTCAGGAAACAGGATAAAAGGAAAAAAGAATAGCTGCATTTGCTTAGAGCAGATTTTAATCAAAGCATAGGTTTTCATGCTACTTTGAAGGATGGAAAACTGAGTAGTAACATTAAGTGCACTTGACAGAGACCAAATGAATTTACTAAGAGTCAAGAGGAGAAAATTCTGCCATGGATTGCTCCATTTTGTTTATCACTTTTCAGCCAAGAAGGCTGTGGGTCAGATTTAGCCACACAGATTTGGCTGTAATGGGCAATGCCATGGATCTGTGGGATGCTGTTTCTACGTCTGCCAGTGGTACCCACATGAGCAACCAAGGGTCCAGCAGCAGAAACCTCTTGCTGCACAGCAGGTAGCGAGAGGATTTTGGTGGAAAGCAGACTCTTTCTGTTTCTAAATCTCCTTTTTTCGGGGTGCTTCTTGAAAACAGCAGAAGAAGGCTGGATGTTCACCAGCACTCAGCTGTGCCAACTGGCAGCGCACAAGGATTCAAGAGCACATCTGGGAATGCTCCAATGCCAGAATGATCACACAGCCTGCAAGCCCTAGTTATCTTAGTAGGAATGCTATCATCCAAACTCCTGCCTTCCTCACTGAAATGTGTCCTTGAGTCCTATCAATACACATCAATAATGTGCTACAATCTATAGATTTTTTCAAGCCAAGAATTTAAAGGCATCTGGATTGTGTGCCTTCTGGTAAGGAATAAAAACACCCAAGCCAACAAAAAATTTAAAGAAGTATTATACTTCAGGCATTTTTCTATCACACTTGTGAGCAAAGCAGTTTTCTGGAAAATAAACTTCTAAATAAAATTTAAATGGGATTTTATGGAGACGCACAACACAGCACATCAGGCAATTAATTTCACAAGGTATTAATTCTTCTCTGGAACAAAATGCCTTCCTAGGGAATGGAATTTGCTGATTCCCTAGTATTTCAGTAAGCTAAATCAAAATTTTAATTCCCGCTTTTAAAAGAACCCACTGGTATGGCCACTGGATTTTCCACTAACCAGCGAGAGGATTTGTGATGATTCCCACCAAGCAGCTGCTATCCAGCTGGGTACCAGTTAGTAGTTTGAACAAGCAGTAAAATTTATGGCTACTTTAGCAACTCTTGTTAAACCCGCTTGGCAAACTTGATGGGCATTCTTGAAACTATCCTTATTCTCAGTTTTCCAGTCTGGATTTCTGTTTCAGCTGGTTGCAGCACTGAAATACTAGTCAGCATTGCTGAGAACTGATCACAGTAACTAAAATCTGCAAGATCAGTACAGTTTGAGATCATCTCCATCTTTTTAAAACACATGCCAACTCTAATTATTCTACAGACATCAGATCTACACTTAATCTCTAAAAAAAATTCCATCTCTTTTCTTTTAATATATGCAGATAGGAGTAAGCCTCCACAGAATATAGTAAGCTTGTTTTTGGATAAAATGGATGCAATAGTGTCCTTCATGACAACAAGGAAAGAGAAACTGGAACAGTAGCCATTTTGCCTAAAGCTACAAAGGACAAACAATATCTAAAAAAGTCCTTGAGGGATTGAACAACAACCTGCTTCAAAAATATGTTCAGAAGCCAAAGTTGACACATAACTGTCTCCAGTATTTCACTTTGACCTCAATGGAACTACTTACATACCTAAAATTAAGTAATTCATTGAAACAAATTCCAAGTAAACACTATCACTATTAAGGAGAAGATACAGATATACAAAGTACATTTTTTGGGTGAATTAACAGGAATTTTCAGTAAAAAGTTAACATTGTTAAGAAATGCTAGCAATTCTATTCCAAGAATTACCCTAATCTTACTTTAAGTACAATGTGAAGAATACATGTATTATAAAATACACATTGAATAGTTGCTATTGGTACTGAGCAGAAAAAATCAAAAGCTCTACATGAATATCTTTCAGCCCAGCGTAAATCAAACCTGAGCAACATCTTTGTAGTCTAAAGTAATTTTGAATAATTAATAATGAAAGCAGAATACAGGATTGTTAAAATACATCTTGAAAATGTGTAAAAATATCTAGATTATCACCATGAGATCTAGTTGTATAAAAGTGCATCTAGAATGAAAAAGCGTGCCCCATCCTCTTGTGACTTTACATAGTAGCTTTGCTTCGAAGAC
Organism: Daphoenositta chrysoptera; assembly: GCA_013397915.1. NCBI lineage: Eukaryota > Metazoa > Chordata > Aves > Passeriformes > Daphoenositta > Daphoenositta chrysoptera. Next base: position 12,432 of record VZRO01000701.1, read on the forward strand.
CATTTTTTTTTCTGCTGATTATAATTGCTCTGCAGGCTGTGGGTTGGCAGAAGTTAATTTTGGAGTCTGTCATATTTCATGAAGAGAAGACCCAATTCTCAAGAAGTTAGTCAGTCCAGATGCCTTTATAAACCACAGCCAGCACACGAATTGATGTGTTCTCTACTGGTTGAGAAACATAGTCACAATTTAAAAAAACCCCTAGTAGCTTTTGCTGCAGGACAGCAACCCAGCTTTCTGTATATCTCCATGCTTTAAGACCTTATATTGGTAAAATAAAATTTTTCCTCACATGCAAATTTTATTATTATTTAAATTGCATAATAATTTTAATATTTTGCAATCTCACTTAATGATCCATCAAAAAATATTACAAGTTTACTATTTGTGAACTCATGTAAAAAATTCAAAGTTTTGATGTCTGAGGCCTGAGACATCTGTGCCAATTTTTGCTGAAATAAAACCTAGGAAAAACCCTGACCTTGAAAAAAACTATCAGACCTGCTTATTTAGGTTCCTTTTTTGCCTATATCTGTTCTCTGTAGGCTTCCCAAAGCACATTTAAACACTAGACAAGTTAATTTATAAATGACAAGCATTTTCTTGAACCATTTGCAGTTCTTCTTCCCTTAACTTCTTGATTTCTCATGACAAGAGATCTTATTCTAGTTATTGCTTGTCCATTTTTTAAAACTGGTATTCATGAAGTTTATCACAGCAGAAACCAGGACAACTGGCTAATTTGGTGCTTTTTAATAGAGATGTCTTTATATGGCATTAATTATGAATTCAAGCAGTCCCTGCATTAAAAGGCTTTGATCATAGTTGCAGGTACAACTAAGATCTAATAAATATCTTCAAAGAATTGGTAGCATTACTTTGACCTTCATAAAATTGCCAATAACATGTTACAATCAGAAAAAACAAGGGAATTGTTTACTAGGAATTCAGCCTTCTCTTATACAGTATAAAGCACAATGTTGGTTTTAAAAATTAGAGCCTATTTGGTGTATTTTTGATTGTTCAGTGTTCTACATAACACACAGTACTGATTTATTCACTCATTCATTCAGTGAAATTCTTCATGTAAAATTGCAGGCATTGCATTAAGTAATTTTCTATCCTTTTGCATAGAAGGGTCTATTTGCTTTTGAATTAAGACTGTTGTCAGCAGAAAAAAATAAGGATAACATATTTTCAAGAAGTAGGCCTTTCTTTTTTCTTTTTAATTTGATTTCAATTTTTTTTTATATTTGGCCTCTTCAAACAATAAAATATGAAGTATTGTGAATATTTGGTAAGGGAATTTTATATGTGGCATTTGTTTAAGCTAGTAACAAAAGCTTATGTCTCAATTCAAAGATCACTAAAGTCAAGTACCACTTGTAAAACTTCTTGCTATCCCTCTGCCACAGATATCTAAAGCAACAACATACAGAGTCAAAACACTTCCAACCAACAAATGTACCGATTATACAGTACAGCAATTTTATCAAGAGGAATGGCAAAATTCTCACACCGTGCTTGGAATGCAATAGTTATTTCCCATGGACAAAACTGATACTGGAGTGAAACCTTAGAATTGCTAGTAAAAAAAAAAACAATTGCCAAGTGACATGCCAGGTTACCTTGCCTCATTGATTTGTGGAATTACATAGAATTGCTCCTCAGCTCCTACAATCAAGGAGTTGGGCAAACTCAGTGTACCAAAGTAAATGTAGTCCATGGGGGTTCCAATCTGATCCCAGCAGGTCACCTGCATTTGAGTTTACAGAAGACCTGATTCTCACCTCCCTAGGCCATGGGAATCAGAATCCCACAATAAGGATCAGAATGAGGCACTGAGGGAGTGTGAAAATGAAACCTGATGTTTGTACATTGCCTTAGACAACAGGACATAAATCTTGTTCCTGGACTCAAGTACACATGCAGCTTAGAGAAAGAGAAACACACAGGCAACACAATCAATAATTGTGAATAGAGTATAAAATTCAGGAGAGGTCTTTTGTTGTGGACCAGTTTTCCTCCACAGATGAAATTTATAAAGAGGAAGATAAAAAGAAAGAGTATATCTGTTGTTACATGTCCTGATATGACATTTGCCAGAAGCGTACGTTTCAAAATCACCCATTACCTCCTACTCATTGTATCAAGAACTTTGGTTCTGACTGATAACTGCAGTTTTATTTGGAATTGGTGCTTGAAACAGTTCTCTTCAACCTACCCAAGCTGGAAATTTTCGCAAGACACAAAAGTGCAACTACTGATGACTAATAGTCTTATGCATCAGCACAGACAAATGCATACCCCATAAAATAAGAAAAGACATTGTGTTAAATCCACTTCCATTCAATTGTCCTTTTAATTAAAATGCTAATTTGTGGCCACTTGCATGCATTAAAATGGAAATTCAGTATGTTCAAGAAGGGCTGTGGTGGGTCTAAAAAAAGAATGATGGGGTATCCATTCCTGAAATATAACGATTAAAGTCTAAAAACCCCAGAACAGACAATAACTTTATTTATAAACAAAAAATTAGTTCTATATTTTACTTCTGCTCTCTGTTGAAGTACAAGAGAAGCAATTATATACCAGCAATGTTTTCAAATATTAACCTTCTAAGGAATTGATTCATATAAAAGTAAAATGATGGGTCAACAATTAATTATGAAATCAGACTCTACTTTGAGACCTTGCTGAAGCAAACAGAAGTAGGACAAGAACAGGCACCTCACTCAATACCCTAATTTATTTGCCATTATAACAGAATGAGTGCCACGCATCTGCAGAACAGTTTGGAGGCTGATGGGATTATGGTACCCAGACATGGATGTCAAAAGATCAAAATGTAGGGCCTGTAATTCTGTATACATGACCAAGCAGCAGACTGGATTCAGCACCATGAACAACACCATGTTCTCCTATTTAACTCACCCTGCTAAAACAAAATTTAACATTGACTAGTGGTCATGGTCATCAGTGAAATCTGATCTCAGAAAATATAATATCTTACTGAATTCTGAAATGCTCTGAACATTTTTTTGTAATTAGAGCAGGCAGAAAGCTAATTCTAATAGACAACCTTTCATATAAATGCAAGATTTGCAATTTACTTTTTTTTCTTTTTTATATAAAAAAATATGAAGTTCATGTTAGAAAACATTTTTTTAATAGGTCAATTTATGTAGCTTTTCCCTTGAAAATGGGTGTTCATATTCTGTGTTTTCTGTCATCCATCCTAAACAACTTTAAAGCCAGCTGTACCTCAAAAAAAAGTTTACAGAAATAAGTAGCTTAATTGAAATTTTAGTGTTAGAGGTAAACAGGTATAATCAGAGGTGGCTACATGATGAGAAGAATCTAAAGTCTACTCTGAAGCACAGCCGAGGAGCCCCAAACCCTGCTCCCCTCAAATAGCAATAAGACTAAAGATGAAAGCTGTTGTGAAGGAAACGATCGCTTGCAGAGTATTGATGCTCTAACATCCATTTTAAAAAAGACATCTCCTTATTTTTTGTGATATTTGTACTTTAGATCACTTATTTTTATTTGGGAGTTCCTAGGGTGGGAAGGGCAGGGGAGCTCTGTGGTTCCTGTGATAGGAAACAGACTACAAGAAATACGATTTAAGCAATCATGACCTCAGTCCTGTTTGCGAAATCTTTCTTAGCCAAGATCCTGAATCAAAGACTACTAACGAAATAGAATAAATCCCATATAAACTAGTGGATTTTAGGTGATGTCCTAAATGTATAGGGGTTTTTTGAATACTGGAAGTAAGTAGAGTGATTATATTCTAGAACTTAAATTTCATTTAGCTTACTTAAGCTTAAGTGAAATACATTTCATGTTAGTTGCTCACTGAGAAACACATTTTAAGCAAAGCTTCATTTAGTCTTCACGTATAATTTACTCCATTTCGACTTCTCTAAATAGTTTAAGATATCAATTAAAATAATATAAAAGTATACATAAGAAGAGTAAACTGATTTAGCAACTCAGGAATATTTTTAGTTACTCAGTGCAATTGGAGTATATGTGCAAACTGGTATAATAAAATTCTGCATTTCATCTTATAAGGCCTCGTTGTGTTTGGAAAAAGAAAGAAATGTAGGTATTTTATCCCCAAAGGAAACAAATATATCCCATTAGTATGTCAACACTATAATGCACATTGGAGATCTTTTATGGAACACAATCTTCAGTGTTCTTTGCAGAACCTTTTAAAAAGGAGAACCATAACAAAAAAAAAGTCTTACTGGATAGGCATTCCTTTATTAATTTTGCTATTTATTGATATGTTGTTTTAATGTAGAACTGATGCTAAACTTCTGAATTCCTTGTAGTCTGTCTCTTTTGCCAGGAACAAGCTAGCCTTTCTCCTTGAAAGCTCCTATTCGCTTTAAGTTCTCATTACTCCTCTTTCCTGTTTCCCAGAAAAATTAATTGGCATTTTTATTAATAGATTTCCCTTCCTACTATTATGAGAGAGAATTGAACAATTAAAAATCTGAATGATTTGAAGTTGCCTTTTTCAACTCTAATGCTTCATGCAGATTTGGGATCTAACATTCAAAGTTCAACCTGCAGATAGCATAAATATCTGGTACCTTAAACAGTATCTCCCTACTCATTGCAGGACCGTTGGACAACGTGGCCTTTTAAAGGTCCCTTCAAACCTAAAACATTCTGTGATTCAATATTCTATCCTTTAAGAGAATATGGCCATGGTTAACACCATTCATCCACCAATGCTTTTGAAAACCAGAATGGGCTCTGGGAGCATGGATCAACTGATAGGAGAAAGAAAACATGAATTGAACACTCCTGCTTTTCTCTCGACAATATTCAACAGCAGCATCCCAACCCACTCCATCAGCTGGTATTTACCTTTTTCTTCTGTGTTGACAACAGACCGCGTGCCCCTGTTTCTACTCCCGTTCCAGATTTCCTTTTGGAAGCTCTCAAATGGGCCAGTACCAGCAAGCCTGCTCTCCTAACAAGGAGAAGCAACAGTCACTGAAAGCAGCCCCACATTTGTCCCTGCCCTGCAAGTCCAAACCCACCCCTCCAGCTTACCTGCCTGGCGCCAGCTGCAGACACTTGCAGGAAGGAAGAAACAGGGGCACCTGCTTTATTTTCCTCGGGGGACACGAGTGGCTGGTCTAGCGGAGACCTTGCCTGGACGCTGTAGATCAGCTCGCTGCGCAGAGCTTCTAGTTCTGTTTTCAGGATGATAACATGGTAAAGAGACACTGCTGCAAGACAAGAGGACAGGAGCATTGCAAGCCACAGGAATGTGACAGAAAAAAGTCCCGTGGCGCCTGAAACAGCACCAGGGGGGGCAGAGGGAGAGGAGGCGGTATCCTTCTGTTGGATGACGTGCACACAGTCCACGGATTTCATCGCTGCTCTTTCCTTACTAAAGCCAGAGGGAGAGTTCAGCTGTCCCCTTCCGAGGTGCAATCCATGTTACCAGTTGCTCTCTGAAACTAAGGGCATCCAGAATAAGTGAACAAAACGCCCAGATCATTTCCTGTCATATGTAGCTGTTGATAGCACCATTAAACTTAATGTACAGAGTGAACCTCTAAGATTCTGTCTTCCCTTTGTTTTCACCTCTCTGTGCTGCATTTTGGAAATGAACACTTTCCCACAAGCTACTTGTTCAATCTACCTTCCTCCTTTCACTTTCCACTAGTTATTTATGTGGCAGCTTGCTACAACCATTTCCCATGATCTTTAAATTTTGGCACAGCCAGAACCACCAGTAATTTTGAGCCTTATCTAGAAGTACAGAAACCATGTAAAGTTTCCTGGCAGCATTTCATCCCGCACTACTTAAAAGACTTACACGTATGACAGGCATGTGCCCCTGTGTGTGTGTGTGTGAAGGCATATAGATGTACTCTGTATATACATTATATCATCTATATTAACATATTTGTATTCATATCTAAAGTGCCAATATGCATACAGAGGAGACAAATTATTCAAAATAAGTTTTTTGTCCTTTCCTGAAAACAACAGTGAAAAATATGCCCAGGTATGAGTCACAAATTACAGGTTTCCCAATTGTATGAAGTTGTAAATTCTGCAGTTCAGTTCATCAAACTAACTTGAAAAGGGATGACATTTTACTAAACTTTTCTAATAAATACAGTCTCTAAAGAATTCAAGAACCTGCATTTATGCAAAAGGAACAAAAAGAAGCAGGAAGAGGAAATTTGGTGGGGGGGAACTAGAAGAGGTGAAAACTAGGTGATGGAAAATACTAAGAGAGGGGAAATAAGAACAGGGGGAAAGGGCAAATACTTATTTAGAGAATTTAAAAATTAAACACAACCCAAAACTTTCAACATGCATGCTGACAACACTCAGGTGAATCCTGAGTGTCTGGTTTAAGTTCATCTTTTAAGATTTTATAAGTCCTTTCATCTTAAAGCCCTATATTAAGAGTTCCTTTCTTCTCTGCAACAGCAAGGATATCTAGATATCCCACATATGTTTATATGCTTTTCTTATTGTCTTCTCACACAAAATTCAACTTTTACCCCTTTGTTCAAAGTTCCAGTGGTCTGGGACAGAAGAAAAAAGATAAGCAGTGTCACAGTTATGGCTAAAATCAACAGGTAAATAGCTCTTACCATGTAAGTAAACTTTATCTTTGCAAAAGAGAAAGTTCTGAACTTTTACAAGTCAGTCCAAATACTGTGTAATAAATGCTGATGACAACACCTATCAGAGTAGTTCAGATAAAGTTAATTCTGTTGGGAAGAAGGAAGAAGGAACAACAATAGAGTAACAACTTCTGTAGCCTCTCCCTCTTCTGTTTCTTAAGGCTACAAGAAATTCAGTGTGATTATAAGCTTTATCATCTTCCGTTGTGATGCAAGGCGCTCTTTTCCTTATTTTGCCACCTCTTGCAACCACACACATCCTGCACAGACAAGTAAATCTGTTCCCAAATGCAAAGGAAAAAAATATACCGTGTATCTTAGCTTGCACCTAGAAGCCACAGAGTCTGATTTCATAATTAATTGTTGACAACAGATTAAGCGATTAGAAACCCAAAAAAAATTGGTGTGGGGTGGAAAAAATAGAATACCATACCATTTCTGTTCCTATTTTCAAGGCTAAGTTAAGCTGTAAATGGGGCTGCATTTTGAAGTAAATTTAATGTGAACGAATGTAGGGTTTTTTAACAGATTAAGCGATTATTAGAACTAAGCAGACATGCCTTCAAGTATCCCTAGACATCAGAACATTACAAGTCTAGTACTGACTGTTCCAAAAATAAAAAAGAATGTGACAGTTGGAAAAGAAGTGCTATTTTAGAAAATGAAACCGAGTGAGAGAATGAAAGTTATAACTAGCTATCCAGGAATACCAAGAAACTATTGGCCAGTGAGGTCTCTGCAGTCATTAATGTATCAGAAAATAACAGACCGGTGTAAAAATAGCAGTGCTCCAACCACTTCTAGAGAAAATAGGCTGCTCCCAGCCTCCATAGCCTCTTTAAATGGGGTCATTATTTGGGCTGACAAAATAATTGTGGTGACATAGAGGACTTCTGTAAGGCATCTGGTTCCGTCTTGCTTATCATTCTGATCAATGAGAATTTCAAAGGGGAGATAAAGAAGATCACAACAGCACACACATGGGAAATTGTTAAATTCAATAGGGATTTGTAGCCGAGCATCAAAAGGATCTCTCTGTTGGGAACCTTGTGTTGTTCTGTAGATTTATAAGCAGTTATGTGGTTTGAAAGAAAATGCAACTTCAGACAACTTCTGTGATGACAAAAATGGGGAACAGTAAATAATGACAGTAAGACATCAATCATGAAAATAAGTATGAATTACCTAGAAATATACTTAGTTGAAAAACGTCTAATATAATAAAGTGGAGGTTCAGTTAATTGCAGATTGCTAATGGCATTAAAGTAAATCACAAAAATTACTTTAAAAAAACCCAAAACCCAAAAAAAAAAAACCAAAACCACCAAACCAAACAAAAACTCCATACTAGTTGCAGAGCCTAGAACCCAGAGTCAGTACCTCTATGCTTGCCACTATGTCTTGTCATAACATACTCTCCTTATGATTCCTCCTGTCAGCAGAGCTGCAAAGTAGTCCTTAGCCTGCTTAAAGAAAAGTCAGTAAGATTAGCACATGCTGTTATTGCTGTTTTTTAAACTAAGGTGTGACTAAAGAGGACTAAGGAGTGCTCAGATCAGCCTCCCACTAGGAAACACGGGAAGGTGATGATTTCAGCTGAACACAAGCTCTCAATGGAATATCCTTGTTGAAATTGAGGTATACTATTTGGATATATGTGCTGGGAGAAAATAGAATCATGCTTTTATATTGACAAACCTATTTGCATATAGCTAAGACTGACAAAACTGAACTGGGAAAAAGGTAAAAAATCCAGAAAGAATATAAGAGAGCTAAAGAACTAATCTCAAAAAGGGTATTCAGTTTTTGGTTAGCAGCCTGCTTCTACTGGACAGCTTTCCTGAAAATCCTTTTGCAAACATTTGTACCACATCAACAATTTTTGACTCAAGACACACATGCGGGCAGGAAAACCTTAGGGGCTGCCTCAAGACCAGTTCAAAGCAGCATTTTCCAAACTATTTCTACAAAAGAAAATGTCACCGCATTAAACTGCAGAAACCTAGTCCTGGCCATCTAACTCTGCAAGCAAATAAGAATAAACCCTCATAAAAAAGGTATTCTGAAAATATTAATTTGCATGCAGAGTACATGATCTGTGCATACCACATAGTGTCTCCTTAACCCAAAGGATAAGCTATGTTAAACATTCAGATTAACTGACCAAAAAACCTCTTTAATTTAGCCAAGGAAAGCTATTAAGAAATGCCTTGGCTTGTCTAAGAATTCTATTTAATCAAGTCTTTTACTTCCAGGGAAAAGGGCAAACTTTTAGGTAAAATTCAAAATAATAAATAAATGAAAACAAAACCCAACACATTACCACCGAAGACTCTTAAAGGTGAGAATGTTTCACAAAAACACAGGAAAATGGGTTCCTGAACAAAAATAAGGCTGGTTAAATTTTCCAAGATGTTACAGCAGAAACAAGTCCTATAATTTTATGCAGGCAATTAATTTTTAAAATTTCCATTATGCAGAGTATCAGATTAAATGATCAAGATGGGTCCTGCTAACCTGAAAACTTCTAAAAATTCAACTTTATATCTGTGGGCAACCGAGGCAGAGATAGTAACCAATCATACAGGAAATTTGTGGTTGAACCAGAAACTGAACTCTTGATTTCCTGAAATCCAGTTATGTACTGTAACCACAAAGGCATCTTCTTTGTGGGGGAGGAAAAACCCATAATGAAGCTTAATGTGCAAAAGAGAAGCAGTTGATATGACTGTGAAGGCTTGGGTAAAAACCCATCAACATGAAAGTTTACTTAAAAACAAATGTTCTGTTTTTAAAAAGGAGTTTGTGCAGATGCTGCAACCCAGAGATCCTGGCAAGTGTGTCGAAGGCCACACTGAAAGTACGCCTCCAGTGGCAAGGGTCCAGCTTCACATTCTTCTGAAGCAGCCACAAAATGGTCCCTGCAGTTATTACGGGAAAAAGACCACGATATCTTGCCTTACCACACAAGACAGTGCAGAACAGATAAAGGAGCACAGAAAAAGCAAAGGTTCCATTCTGAAATTTTCCATTTAATTTCAAGTATTTTCTGAAGATGGACAAAACAGGAATACTATTTTGGAAGAGATCAGAATAAAGTCTGTGTTATAGTTTTCTGCTATTAAAGAAATCCATATTAAGAATAGTCACAGTTACCTCTCTGAAACAGTACGCATTCCGTTCAAGAACACTTAATTAGTACTTTCAGCCATTAACTACAACTTACAAAGTAGCAAATGCAGGCAAGTTCTGCCTCACAAATGAATCCAAAAAGTACCCTGTTTCTGGATACTCCGCTCCTGTGGCTGTATATCTTACATCTTATTATATTAACTTCTGTAAGCTGTTGAATATCTTGCAAGTAAAGGACGTGTTATACAAACAGTTAAAGCCTTATTTGATAAACTACCTCAGTAAAAGGAAAACAAAATATTCTGAGATTCTTCTGAAGGGAAAAGCGTAATCTTTTCTCTTTGCCTCAAAATTGCCAAGGATAATACAAATGTCTCTGCACATTTTAGATATGCCATCCTCGATTTATTCCTTGCAACATTTTATTTCTCTAGATATCTAAACAATTTGGGTCCAAATGCATACTATACAAAGTAAAGCTACAGCTGACTTGCAGCCATTGTCACTTTTTACATGGTTATTACAGTGGTCTCAAAGAGAAAAGGAAGTGACACAAAGGAAAAGCAATTATTATAGGTGTCTTTCAAAGTATGCAGCAGAGCCAGCTAGAAATTATTTTAAAAACATATAAAATATGAAAAGACAACCCAGGATTTATATACTACAGCAGCTTAATGTCAGCCTCCTCCCCTTCACCCCCTCCCTCCCCAGGATGTTACAGCAATTGCTTCTTACTGCCCAGGGAAAAAGGAGCTCTGTCATACAGCTGAAGCCCACTTCTCTTACAGTCTCACCGGCTTTGCTACCCAGAAACATGGAGAACTGCATTTCTCCACCTCTTTGACACTATGCAACTTAACAGATGGGCTAAAAATGCATTTGTATGGTAACAAAATAAACACGGAGCTATGGCCCTTCATGTGGGAGTGGCCGCTCTGCTGCTGCTACAGTCTGGAGACCTTCAAGAGAGGGCACAGGACAAGGATTCAAGTATTTTCAAATCACAATGTTATTTCTTTGTAGCCGTATGTAATTGCTACACTGTCCCTGAGTCCTAGAGGACAGGCAGGAAAGGGTTCTCTGCCTGACCTTTCTCTTTGAATTTTTGTAAATAATTAGCCCACAGCAGACGTTAAGTGTAATTCAAACCAGCTGCAGAACTTCCTTTCTGTCTTCAAGCAGCACAATCCGTTCCTTAGTTATGTGTCAAAACTAGCGGCAACATCTCTCTGAACTTGGTACGTGAACATGCTTAAGTTTCTGTCAGCCACCTTGCAGCTTTGCATTATTCAGCTCATTGCTTCAGATTATTAAATATGTATCTCCAGTTGGGAGTGAAACCATGTTCTTTAACACAGTAAGACCAAGTCTGCTCTTAAGCTGCACTGCCTTTCAGAGGAAGAAAAATTGCTGTTTTTCCAAGCCTTACAAGAGTTACTCTGCCCCGATCCAAGCTGAAGCATAACAAATTAATCACATCAATGTTTTCAAAACAAAGCCAGAAAATAATCAGTGTATCTTCTTTATCTATTTACAGGGACAGAACTTCGTACAAAGTCTAAAATGAAGACCCTGAATAGGGTCCAACAAGAGATTTAAAGCTTGTTCAGGCATGTTCAATATCTTTGGAGCAAATAATTTTTGCTAAGCCAATGGTTCAGCATTTTCTCAAAACCTTATCTACCTTGTCTTTTTAACCTGTCTTTTTAACAGACAGCAAGCCTTTCTTCTAGGTTTCATTCCACAGAGTCACAGAATGGCCTGGGTTGGAAGGGACCTTGTCCCAACACCCCACTTGTAGGTATGGGCATCTTCCACTAGATCAAGTTCCTGAGAGCTTCATCCAGCCTGTCCTTGAACACTTCCAGGGATGGAGCATCCACAACTTCTCTGGGCAACCTTTCCAGTGCCTCACCACCTTCACAGCTAAGAATTCCCTCCAGCTATCTAACCTATGCCTACTCTCTTTCAATTTTAAGCCTTTCCCTCTTGTCCTGTCACTACATGGCCTTGTAAAAAGCCTCTCCATCTATCCTGTAGCCTCCCTCAGGTACTGCAAAGCTGCAATTAGGTCACCCCAAAGCCTTTTCGTTTCCAGGCTGGACAAGCCCAATTCTCTTAGCTTTTTGTCATAGAAGAGGTGCTCCACCCCCCTAATAAGCTTGGTGGCCCTCCTCTAGACTACCTCCAACAGCTCAGTGTCCTTCCTGTGCAGAAGAATCAAGAGCTGGATGCAGCGCTACAGAGCAGAGTAGAGGGGCAGAAGCCCCTCCCTGGCCCTGCTGGCCACGCTGCCTTGGATGCAGCCCAGGACATGTCTGGGCTGCAAACTCACATTGCCAGGCCATGTCTGGCCCCTCATCCACCAGCGCTCCCAAGTCCTTCTCGACTGGGCTGCTCCAATTTTAGTTTAGATGTTCATATGCCCTCATTATTGTTTACTATGATTTAATCAGTACTTGCAAATTCAGAGAAAAATTCAAATACGGTGTTTTGCCTGATATGAAGGCCTACACCTATCTACTAAGCAAATGAATATAACATCATGAGACATTCCAGAACAGTTTATGTTGCACTTTGTTGTCCAGCTGCTTATCAATTTTCAAGTAAGAAAAAGCAAATGCAAGACCTGTGTTCTCCAGAATAGAACAGTGCAATTAAGTTTTAGTGACATAGTTCACAAGACAGCAACCTGCTTCTCATTCAGGGCAGTATTCACGTGAAGTACCCAAATCTAGAGTTGTTCCTGTACTGTAATTTCTTTCTTTACAAAAAATTAGGAGTACCTTTTTTTTTTTTATTTTATTCCAAATTAATAGGTATCTTGAACAAAGTGTCCAAATGTACCACACCTACACCCCACACCCACAGCCCCGTTTCCTAGGTACTGGGTTAAAAATGAACTATAAGCCTTGCAGTAATTCAGGAGAGGACACACATTTTGCAGCCTTAGAAAAGACAGCAGTAAGCCCTTATTTTGTGGATATTTCATATTACCCATGCCAAATGGGAGCAGAGGTGATATAAGCTTAGTAGTGCTTTTCTCTGTAAGAAAGCAGAAATTGCTTCCGATTGAGTATCCCACTCTGCCTATATGAATTAACTATAAATCTCAGTGGCATTACAGAATTTAAAATTGACATTTAAAATATTGCCAGCATAGGTTGGAAAACTAGTCAGAAACACTTCAAAATACTTCCTAATGGACATAATATTTAGACCATCTCTCAGACCCCCAGACAACAGAAATTTTGAAATGCAAAATGTGTTAGAAAGTGATGGAAAGCTACCACATACCAGTTCTACTAACTAACACTTCCTGAAAGTGAGGATATATGACAAAGCTTAGAAACATATTTTTAATATGCTTTTTCCACTGCTGTAATCACTTTCCACAAAGGCCACATCTAACAATGCAGATGTCCAGTCCATGTGCTCTGGCTTTAGTAAATGACTGAAAACAATACTTTGGGGTTGATCTGTTACCATGCAAACAAAACTACCCCTTCACACATGCGGAAGACAGGCCACAAACTAGAACACGACATTAACAGCACTTTTAATGTATCAATTTATTGCATATGTCAGTACATAAAAATAGAAAAGTGTTTTTTGTAAAATTAACTTTATTGTAAAAACCAACTAGAATGATAATGTAAAACTTTGCCACAATTAGCACATATACAATAACATTTATGCTTTGTCTACAAAACTTAAGAATACTTAAGAATATTTTATAAGACAATTTTGCCTTAACTATACATTAAAGAAAAATCAAATAAAAAGCTTGCATCTCATAATCAGTGACTGTTTCTGAATTCAAAACACAAGTGTTATCTAGAACTTCAATATGCTATCTCTATTTACACATCTGCGGGATTCTACTCTAAATTATACAAGCAGGATGGCATTGCAAATTATACCTAATGGGATACATCAGGCTGATCCCACTACATGCAAGAGGCACTGATTTAATATTTGGCAGAAGTGCCCCTAGCAAAATCACCTGTCATTAACAAAAATAAAAATGTATTTTTCAAGAATTGAATTATGAAATACAAATGGAGGTACATCTGCATCTTTTTGCTAAAAGAAAAGACCGTATCTTGGACTCTCAATTCAGCCTTGCATTCTTCACTGTGAACACCCAATGTGATCCAAATTATTAGCTTAGAGATGCTGATATGCATATTTTGTATAAATAGTTAATCCTTCAGCTGAGAGATTGTCCATAGCCTACCAAATGCATTTGTGCTCTATTTCTAATTTTACCTGAGAAATGGACATGAGGGCAGCTAAATCAGTTAATATTTCTCCAGAAGAAAGCACAGCTTTTCTCTCTCCATTTCACAGTTCAGAAACAAATCCTGGGAATGTAAACTTGGGTTAGTAGGAAGCCTCAAGTATTTCCACTAATTAAAACCACACACATGTGTGCACATACAAGGTCTTATGCTTCCTTACAAGGAACTGTACTGCTACAGCTGTTCAACTCCTGACCCCCCTCCTCCGGAACTTTGTTTTCACTTGTTCGGTTTTTTTTTAAACTTTAATTTTCTCTTATAAAAAGAGAAAATTCCTTTAATGAGCATATTTAAACTAAGAGGCTTTCTTACAAACCTGTGAAAAGAACTCTACTTCTTCCCAAACTAGAAATTTATAAGTAGAGGACAAATATTTGGGAAACATCTATACACAAATGGGTAACTGTTATGGGAAAACATATAATGGTATTAAATAAAACAAATGCAACAGTATCATAACACACCTTTTGGCAATTTAAAGTTATTATTACTATGTTGCTTGCAGTTCTGTTTTTAGCAGCAGATAACTGTGGTTTCCATCACACAGTCCATAAAATAAGAACAAGTCTTGACTTGTCAGAAAAGGTTTCCTCTCCTTCCATCCTCTCTCCCGTAAAAAATTGTATGCAGAGCAGTGGAATATTTGCATAAAAACATCACTTCCTTCCTATTTTCCTTCAGAGGATCTCATAACCAATGCAATAAAAAATAGCATGGGTAACATTCATTCACAAGTGGCCAACCCATTAAGGGAGAAGTAAAACCGTGCATATGTGGAAGGTGGAAGAAACCACCTAAATGTAAAGGATGCATGTATGACAATCACGTCAACTCATACCCAATACCTGCAAAATCAAAGTCCTGCAGACAATACACTGAAAATATATGGCTTGATAATAAAAAGTAACGTTTAGATATAACCCACTTTGAAGAGTTTCAGATTGCCATAATCTAACATCACACATTTGACTTTGTCTAAGCAACTGTGTGCTCAAATAGGAATACTTCATTTGTATGCAAGTACCACATAATACTAGGGGTATTCTGGGGTTGAGAGTTTTGTTTTGATTGGTGCTAAGTGGAAATAGAAATTGATGCTTTGTGAAACCCCCCCAAATGCTATTTAATGACAAGATATGACAACTTCTGAAACAATTACTTTGTCTTCATTCTGTCTCCAACAATTAATCTATTATTTTGGCTTTATCAACTGATTTTTAGAAAAGCAGTATTTGACTGCTAGTTTTCCTTTTCTCCCTCCACCTCTATTCTAAAGCAATGTGACGTAGATGAAACAATCTATGCAAGAGGCTCACAACTCACTGTAGAATACATCAGGGAAAGGCAATGCTATGTCTATCAACTCCTTTCTGCTAAACAAACACTGCCTCATCTCCCAGCCCCCAGCCAAACTTCTCCAACATACCTTGCCCATGTGCCCCCCTCATCAAAAGAAAAAAAAATATACCACCACTGTAAGGCTGAAAAGATAGTTTTGGTTTGACTCAGATTTAAAACTATGCTCTATGTTGTAGATCCACAAAGATGTATAGTTTTTTCAATCAACTCTAGTATCACCATATCACTTACCAGAGAAAGCAGCAACTTCTGGTATGTATATGTTTATTTAAAAATTTAAAATTAAAAAAAAAAATCATGTTTATGAAAAGATGTATCATCCTATCTACAAACTGCTGACAACTATTACCCACGTGTATGTAAGGACTATAATTCCATTAGGAGGCATAACCATTAAGGCACCAGTTCAGGAAAGCAGTTTTATTCAACCAGAGAACTTAACCACAAGCTTAAAATATGACTGTCCCTCAGGAAACAGATTTTAAGTGTGTGCTGAGATGCTTTTCTGAATCAGGACAACATGGCAGAAAAATTTATTTAAAAATTTGAATCCAAAGGGCAACTTTACAGATTCTGTGGAAGATTTTCCAATTTGTTCCTTCCATTAAAAAAAAAAAAAAAAATTGAAGAGGCAAACTCAGCTGCATCAGATGAGAAATTAAACCTACAGAAGAGATTTAAACAGCTCCCAAACTCCATTAGAGACTGAGCTAACAGCATATCTTTGATCACAGAGTCATCAAGGTTGGAAGAGACCTTCAAGGTCTTCTAGTATAATCAACCTAACACCATCATAATCGCCCCTAAACCAAATCCCCAAGGGCCACATCCAGATGACTCTTGAACGATTCCAGAGATGGTGATCCCACTACCTCCCTGGGCAGCTTACTCCAATGCCTAACCACTCTTTCAGTGAAATTTGTTTTATAATATCTAATTTGAACCTTCCTTGATGCAAGGCCATTTCCTCTCATCCTTGCACTTGAAACATGGCAGAAGAGGCCAACCCTCACTCTGCTACAAGTGGTAGTAGAGAGCGATAAGGTCTCCCCTGAGCCACCTTTTCTTCAGACTAAACAGCACCAGCTCCCTCAGCTGCTCCTCACAGGCCTTGTGCTCCAGACCCTTCCCAGCTCCATTGCCCATCTCTGGACTCGATCCACCACCTCAATGTGTTTTGTGTAGCGAGGGGCCCAGAACTGAGCACAGGATTCGAGGTGAGGCCGCACCAGTGCCAAGGACAGGGGACAATCCCTGCCCTGGTCCTGCTGGCCACACCATTGCTGATACAGGCCAAGATGCCATTGGCCTTCTTGGCCACACTGCTGGCTTACATCCAGCTGGCTGCTGACCAGCACCTCCAAGTCTCTTTTCTGCTGACCAGCTCTCAAGACACTCTTTCCCCAGCCTGTAGTGCTGCATGGGGTTGTTGTGACCCAAGTGCAGGACCCGGCCTTTGGCCTTGCTGAACCTCATGCCTTGGCTCATTGCTGCAGTCAGTCAGTACCTGCAGAGCCTTCCTACCCTCAAGGATATGACCACCTACGACTATCTGCTCATTTTCATTATCCTTACTGTAACAACTGTACACATTAATCTCTAATCATGTGATCACTGGTAATTATTAGAATTTGTTTCTTTAGGAGGTATAAATAAAGGGCACAAACATTTAACTACACCAGCGTAAAAGTCTGAAAACAAAAACCTTTTACTACCTTGTATGACCACCCATTTTGCCTTGAGAAATACCACCTCAAATGCACAAACAGACTAATACTAACAAATAGTTTGCCTGCACATTAGTGAGGAGAGCTTGAGGCAGAAAGGAGCTTAGATTGCACTGATCTCTTTCTGAAAGTTACTTCTATTTTCTATAGAGAAATTGCCTGGGTAAAATCCTGAAGTCATGATGTTAGGCACATACAACCTTCTGTGCACTATTATAATACAAATAGTAAATGAAAACAAGGCAAGTATCATCTTCAGCTGCAGTTTGACATATGTAAGTCTGCATAACCATAAAAACCAGTAATAACCCAGGATAGTATACCTGCAAGTATACTCTACCATTTAAGTTATTTTATATTATTTAGCACATTAAAGACCTTCCACTTTGCATAATATAAAATTTCAAGAAATAAAACACTAATCTCATGCATGGCACACTTTAAATAAACTCTAAGAGAAGCAACAAATCATTGTGCTAACCATGGCTGTCCAAAAAGCTCACACGTACAGCAGTGAATACTGAAGAGCCTCCCGTTGTTCTAAATACATTCTGTACTACTTTTGTAGCAAGTTTCTTTAATAGCATCTGTTGTACATATCAAACAAATGGAATATATGGACAGAGATACCAAAAAAAGTATGAGAAAGACATAAAATGGTTCATTTACAATGCTGCAAATGTAAAAGTTATCAGGAACACCTCAATAAAATATCAGACCTTTCCAAGTTTAATTTCACTCTTTAGGCAAGTACAGACATGACATACATTTAAAAACAGACATTCTTTTACCACTTATCACAAATCAAGGTACAGTGCAGGTACTTGCCCCACCCCACCCCAAAGAAGAATATCAATTATATTATTGTTACGTTAGATGATGTTTTCGCCATTTCTTCAGGGGAGTGACTCTTTATTACTTCTTTGATGAACTGTTCAAGTGCAGTGAAATAACCCTGGCACTGCCAAGTGTCATTGTGAGTCCCATCAGGAAATATTGCCAGTCTCTTAGTCCGAGCTGGGGATAATTCATAAAGTTGTTTCATCATAACTGGTGGAATTAACTGGTCAGACAACCCAGAGATGAAGAGAGAAGGCATTCTGCACTGAGAGATTTTTCTGTAGGATAGAAATTTATTTTTGTAGCACCATAACGGAAGATACCTCATCGGAAAGAAAGAGAACAAAGTGCTGGCCATGTATGGGATGCTAAGAAAGGTGTTCTCCACCACGATGGCAGAAATCCTATGGGAATTTTCAGAAGCTAAGTGAATAGCTACTGCTCCCCCCAAGGAACGGCCAAAAAGAAAAATTTTTGTTTTATCAAGATCAGACCGAGTCATCACATAGTCTAAGACAGCCTCAGAATCTAAGTACAGGCCTTCTTCGCTTGCTTCTCCTTCGCTTTTTCCATAGCCTCTATAATCGACCAGAATTAAGTTTACTTTCAGGTTTACCAGCATTAACAAAGCATTTGGCAGCCTGTGGCCAATGTTGCCTGCATTCCCGTGAAAGTAAATGATGGTTGGAGAATACGCTGCATTGTCCCCTGTGTATCTTAGCAGAATTAGATTGAGAAGAACTCCATCTTTGGTTTTGATGAAGATGTTTTCGTGTGGTATACCAGTAGGCATAGGAACATAAAGGCGTGATGAAGAGGGCTGTTCAGGAAAGTAAAGCAGAACATCCTGGAATTTATATAATATACCCGCTATTGAAACAAATATTAATATAAGTAGTATAATGCCTCCGTACAAGTGAAAAGTCACTATCAAGGGCAAAAGACAAATACGGCAGAGACTCCAAGACCAGGAAGCCAAAGCTAGTAGCCATCTTTTAACAAAGGTCCAAAGCATCCATGATTTTTCCATTGTAGAAGTCAGTGATCTTTTACTCCAAGTAAATCCTGCAAAAGAACCCAAATGTATATATATAAATATAGGGGAAAATAAAAAAGGAAGCAATTTAAGCATTTGTACTTGTAGGAGATTAATGGCAAGTCAATGTATTGGAGCATTAACATAAAATTTGGTGGCAAACTCCCTTTGAACTTTTGGAAACCATTTGACTCTGTAAAACAAGCAGAAAAGCAATCATAAGGAAAGGCTTTAGAACACTTCAAAATCCCATTTACAGTATTTCTGCTGGCAAAGTCCATTACCAGCACTAGAAGATTGGTTGGCTGAGACCACAGTAACTTCTGCTTTCCCTCAGACTTTCCTGCTAACCAAGAGAACAACCATACAGACTGTACCACCAGTTTGTCAAAGCTGCTCACATAAGCAACTCCAGAAGTCAGAGAACACAAACAAAAATAGCCTTTATTTCTAAGTTGCTAAGTAGCATGCAGTAAGCCTCTGCACGTCACTCTGCAGCCAGTGGAGGCTCATCACACATCCCAGCACTGCTACGGGTTAGTGGCTGTCTTCCAGCATCTCAGTCAAGTGTGGTTACAGAGCAACACCTGAACTGCTCAGAAGAGACTCCCCTATACCCCCTACACTAAGATACCACATTGTAGTTACATTTCTGACAGCTTCTTTTGTGATATTTTGATTGCCTCTGATTTATAGCAATCATTTTCCACTATCAGATCAGTAATCTCCATTAAGTCTTTAGCCAAATGGAAAGATTTTATAATCGTGCAAGACCACTGAGAACAGTCAGCTAACTACATTATTCTCTGATCAATGAAAAACACTGCTGAAAATACTAAACATGAAAACAGACTCATGACAAAAACATACACACAGCATAAAATAAGGAGAGTGATGTTAATGACAACAGATTAAACCTTCTTTCCAACCAAAAGAGATAGTTATGTCTCCCAGCATCCATACAAGATCTCACAGTATTCACTCCTGGTTCATATGGAAACAGACAAAAACTGCCAAACCTACACAAAAACTACAGTAACCATTCAGTCACCACTGAACTGAATAATCACACCGCCTGGAAGGGACAACACAAACTCACTTGTTTGAGAACACTAAGTTATATAGAAGATAATAGTTACACATCAGACACACAGTTATAACCTCCTAAAATGATATAGTGCAGCAATAATCTAAATTCAAACTCCAAAGGAGTCTGACATGCAGAGATGCATCCAAGCATTTTAAACCAGCCATATTGGTAGGCTAGAGTGATCAAACTTGAGCTCTGCAGCTACAGCCTTTGCATTCCACAGATATGAGCACCCAATCTGACCAGGAAAAACTGCCATCTCTAACTATTTTATGCAAAAACTAGAAATAAATCAGAAATAAAAATAAAGGTCTCACATCTTAAGATTCATGTATTAACCAAAACCAATGTGATATTAAGCTTTTATGTAATGTATCTACTTCAAATACGTAAAACCAGTGAAAAAAAGTAGTCTAAAAGAGCAGTTATCCCAACTTTGTTCTCTTATATTATTTGTAAGTTCATGTTTATTATCCTATTTCAAGTATGCACAAATATTGTCTATATGAAAATCTAATTCTTGTGATCTATTTCCCTTGAAAAGAACTGACAATGATTAGAAGACATATAAAGTAACTACCTCAATTTTTAGGAGAACTTCCTAAAGAAGTTAACAAACATTTCCTGCATTACATTTCAAGACTGTAAGAACATTAATAATGAGGCAGTAAAACCATTCTCCTTACCTACGCTATTCAACATTTTGCTGACTTTCTTACAAAATTAAAGAAACTCCAAAAATGCTTTCTGAACAAGATATGCACAAGAGTGAGAGACCCACTGTTAAACAAAACTACTAAGAGACAAAGAAGTAATAAAAATCTCACTTAAAGTGATTAAGTTTTGCAATGGGTATCCCACAGACACTAAGGATTATTATTTGGAGACTGATACCCAGAGCTGATTTTATAAGCCATGTTAGTTTCATGAGAAGGGCACCACTCCCATTTTTATTTCAGCAGGCTAATATTATCAAAATGGTATACTACTGAGATACTGCTGCTGTGTGATTACTTCTTTTATATACATACATATATATATATGTATATAAAAATATATGTAGGTATATATAAATGCTTTGCTACTGGAGTTGCAAAACCAGTACATCCTACAACGAAAGCTTAACATACACCAAGTAGTTAGCAGGAAGGACAAACTACATGGCCACAAACAAATGTTTCACACTCACTATATATTTAAATAAAGCTGACTACTCTGTAATACAAAACAATTACATTACTGTTAAAGTTTTTTTCCCAGCTATGTGAAACTTCACTAGTTCAATCCTTTCCAGGCCTTCACATCTTACTGAAAGATTTGTTAGCTAGAGAACTAAGATAAAAATTTGTCTTAGGTTCTTCCCCACCTTCCAACACCAATTAAAAGATCACTAGAGCAGAAAAGGATGGTTTCTCAAACAAGCACACAGGCGTAGAAGAGACTAAGCCAAATCAATACAAGCTCATTCTCAATAAAGCTACAATCCACACTTTCTATGGAGCTCAAAGCAACAGAGCTTCCAAACACTATCTTGAACAGTAGAAGATGATACAAACAGAACAAAATTTCCACTTGAAGGAAAGAAATAAAAAGGGTAAGCTAGTACAGTAATATTCAGTGAGCAGTAAGGTCAGCACTTTTTGAATTGTGAGATTTGAGACTGTTCAACTTACTGCAAGACAGCACAAACACATACACACATAGAGAATTCTCTTCTTAGTCTTTATTTCCCACTCCTGGTATGCTGAATGGGAAGTTATAAACCTTTCATGCATAGTTACAATGTAACATCTTATGACAGAAATACTCTATCTTGAATTATGAAGAGCATGTGTTGCACGTCTCTTGCATTTCTAATTTTGTGACTAATAGGGGACCAGAAAAATCTGGAAAAGGCATGAGAGTGGGAGAACAGTGTATTTAGACTTTGACGTCTTTGATGTCTCTGTGACATCAACTTGAGAAACAGAGCAGACCCACCACCTTGACAAACCTGATCCTCTCTCTAGACAAGACTGCTTCTGTTCCCAGACTACAAGAACCAGTCATGGACTTGCCCCATAACTGTCTGATGTCCCAGTTACAGCAAGAAGCATTCACCCCTTTAAATTCTTGGAGGGCATTCTTGCTTCAATAAAAAAAAAAATAAAGCTTTTTTTGGAAGAAATATTGTATTACAGCACTGTTGTATTTCAGGTAACTGTTGCAACTTTGAAAACAACAAGATTTTCCTATAACAAGGAGTCACATCCCATTTTACAGCATTCACTGTATTTCATAATCACTGATTATTTAAATTCCTCTTGTCCCTCTGATAATGTGCATTAGAAGGGCTAGCCGTTGGGAATCCTGATACTTCCTACAAGTATTTATTTGGTGATGCTTGTAAGCTTAAAAGACGGGCAGAAGACAGTACTGAAACACAAAGCTTGGCTGTGGAAGCCACTGCCACACAGGAGCAGCAATGCAGCCCAACTCAGCGTTAAGCCCTAACGAAAGTAAGACTTAGCCAGACTGCTGTGGTACCTGCAGCTCAAACTGCCTCAGAACAGTACTGCCTCTCAAAACAGAAAGGAAATATGGAGGCCATGAGTTTCAGCTTTCTGTTGGGATATACACATATGTTGATATACACACACATCTCTATCTACACATCTCCACCACTGAATCCACAGCCTAGGAACTATTGCAGCCTGAACTGTGTTCTACCAGATGAGCTACAAGTCCCAAAATTAGGTAACTACTGAAAATACAAATCCCTCACAACAACAAAAATTTTGAGAAAAAATAAACTTTCTATCCTCAAGGCATTTTAACAATATTCTGCTTTGTCCTAATGCTATTTTTAAATGGTTAAAACCATTATCGACGGAAAACAATCACAAAAATTCAAGTGTATATTTAAAATACTGGGGAACAATTTTTCCTTCATTTTGAATGGCAGATGAAATTACCCTTGTATCTGCCACAGGTTCTGTTGTTTTGTCTTTGTCTACATTTTTAATATTAAAAAGTATCATTTTCATACACTAATCATATCATAAAACATTTACCTTTAGATGTGATGATTTCCCAGGCTTCATCTCTGCCTGAAAGACAATTCCATTTATGAATTTTGAGTTAAATTGTTTTGCATTACACATGTAATTTACTGTTTATCTTGTTACTTGAAAGAAAATTAAGAAGTGATAAGAGCCAAACCGCCTATAAGTTACAACTGCTTCACCAATGAAACTGCGCATCTCATGCTCCTCCTATCAAGCTGGATGCTTGTTTGAAACATTTGATGAACTTGAAAATATCATATAATGAAGTCCAAGAATCACGACAAAATGTCCTGGACTATATACACAAGACACACTATATAACAATCCTGTAATACTACAATAAGATACATATATAACTACAATACTTTTAATAATAATACAGGATATACGCATAGTGCATAACAACAAACATTGCATTGTCTCCTTAAAACCAACTTTTAGTGCATAAGCAGCTTTAAAGTTAGTGCTAAGAAGCACAATGGCTGCTTACTCATTTAGCAGCTTTAAAAAAAGTTACATCTTAACACTCACTGCAATCCTTTGGATTTCAAAACAAACAGACAAAATCAAGTATTTCTCTGTGTTCTTAAGAAATACCTAACGACATCTGTTTGTCTCCACTTCCTTTTCCTAGACTCTTACCTCCTCCAGATACAGACAAGATTTGCACAAGTGTTAAATTTACTCATATTTATTCAGAAGACATCTGTAAGTAGAAATATTAGCTTGTCAACTGTAAAAAGTTAGTTTCAGAGGGGGGAACTGATCTGGAAGAAAACCTACAAGCTTAGTAAGGACAAGAAAAATAGACTTTCTTAGTACTAAAATCCTACAGAGACATTCATTAAAAAAGGAAAAAAACAACAGCAAAGTAGTGACTCCTAACAAAGGAAAAAGTACAGTAAGAATAACTTAAATGTCACGCATTTAATGGCTCTGGCTTTAAAATCAACGAGTCACTTGTCCTACTTACTTCAAACAGCCAACATCCACAGCTCTGCATCAAGTTGTCTATATTTACAACTGAAAATGCTTTCCCCTTAGCTCGCGTGATACTGTTCCCAACACACAAATGTTACAAAGTGTCATGATAATTCAACGTCTTGTATTACGATATTACCGTGAAAAAAACAAAAAAACAAAAAAACAAAAAAAACCAAAAAAACAACAAAAAAAACAACAAACCGAGGTTGGCTATATTAGAACCTTAATTTTTTAGGGACCACAGGTTCCTAAAACATAATAATTTCCAAGTTTGTTAAATTATTTCCTTTTTGACTTAAGAGAAACACCCAGTTCAGCCTTTTCAAAACAATCACTTGTCCCATTAAGGACGCCACAGTTACCATCAGCTCCACCTTCTACAAGCACACATCTGCAGGAATTGTTCCACATGGCAATGGAGACAAACGAAACACTGGAGCAGGACCTTGCTGCCAAGAAGATAAAGATCTCCCGGGGCTTCGCAGTAAGGCACCTGCAGGAACTTTTATCGGCGCTGCCAAGGGAGCCGCT
>VZRO01000701.1:37305-54981 GCA_013397915.1 Daphoenositta chrysoptera
CCCGAGGCGCCGCCAGACCCACCCGCCGCATCCTCCCGAGCGGCCGCCGCCGGTGCCTCGGGCCAGCGCAGACCCCGACGCGCCACTTCAACCACCGCTCCTTCCTCCCGAGGCAGGAAGTCACCGCCNCCGGCCGTTCTCCCTTCTCTCCCCGCCTTTCCCCGCCCCGGGCTCCGCCACCGTTCCCCGCCCCGGCCCGGGGGAGGAGCGCGGGCCGCGGCGTCACCAGGCCGGCTCTCCTCTTCCGGGGCGGCCGGTGTCACCCCGGCTCCGCAGGTGGCCGCGGCTGCCCGTGAGTGTCTCCTGGGGCTGCGGTTCCTCCGCCGTGCTGTCCGGTCTGTGCGGAGCGGGAGGTGTCCCGCGGGCTCTCCCCGCGCTGTGGCCACGGCAGCGCCGTGTGGGGCACGCCGGGTGCGCGGGCGCGGTCCCTCCCCGCGGGACGAGCACCGGGAGCGGCGTCCGGCCCCGTTGGACGCGGAGCAGCCGGGGACAGGGCCCCAGGCGGGTGGTGTCGGGGGCAGGCTGCGTGCTCGGGGAAGGATGAGGAGGAGCTCGGTCTCCGAGCGGTGAAAGGTCCCGCCTGGGCAGCAGCGGGAGAGGAGCGCGGTGCCTTCTCCTGCCGTGCAGACCTCTCTCTCGGTGATGCCAGTGGTTCAGTGTGGCAGTCTCACTGCTGCCTTCGACCCTTAACTGAGGACAGTGGAACCAGCTGGCGATCTTTAAGATAGTAGTTAGATCTTAGTTAAAGAAATGAGAAAAAACTAAAACATCCTTATTAGAGATGGGATTTTTTAAGACAGAATAACGTGCTAGCGTTTTGTTTATAAATACATAATTTTGTTTTGTTCCCTGTTTTTTCCGAAAAACAGACTGATGGCTTCTGCACCTGTTTCACAGCCTCCTAAAAAAACGGTGGCCTCTCACGTGCCTTTTGCAGATCTGTGTTCTACTCTGGAGCGAATACAGAAGTGTAAATCTCGTCCAGAGAAGACCAAGTATTTCAAGGATTTTCTGGATTCCTGGAGGAAATTCCATGATGCACTTCATCAAAAAGAGAAAGATGTCACAGATTCCTTTTACCCAGCTATGCGACTTCTTCTCCCACAGTTGGAAAGAGAAAGGATGGCATACGGAATTAAAGAAACTATGCTTGCAAAGCTCTATATTGAACTGCTTCATTTACCAAAAGATGGAAAGGATGCTGCAAAACTTTTAAATTACAGAACACCTACAGGCTCACGTGGAGATGCTGGAGATTTTGCAATGATCGCATACTTTGTGCTAAAACCTAGGAGCCCAAAACAAGGCAGACTGACAATAGAGCAAGTCAATGAACATTTAGATGCAATAGCTAATAATAATGCTGCTAAAAACAAGGGTCAGTTAAAGAAAAGTCTTCTTCAGTTAATTACCCAGAGCACAGCACTGGAACAAAAATGGCTTATCCGAATGATTATAAAGGACCTAAAGCTTGGTGTAAGTCAACAAACTATATTTTCCATTTTTCATCCTGATGCTGCTGAATTGCACAATGTTACTACTGATTTGGAAAAAGTTTGCAGACAACTGCATGATCCCTCTGTCTCACTTAGTGATGTTTCCATCATGTTGTTTTCTGCCTTTAAACCAATGCTTGCTGCTATTGCAGATGTCCAGCAGATTGAGAAACAAATGAGTAACCAGGCATTCTACATAGAAACTAAGCTGGATGGTGAACGTATGCAGATGCACAAAGATGGGGATGTGTACAAGTATTTTTCCCGAAATGGGTTTGACTACACTCAGCAGTTCGGTGCTTCACCCCTTGAAGGTTCATTAACACCATTTATTCATAATGTATTTAAGAGCAATATACAAAACTGCATTCTCGATGGTGAAATGATGGCTTACAATCCTGATACACAAACCTTTATGCAAAAAGGAAACAAATTTGACATAAAAAGAATGGTGGAGGACTCTGATCTGCAAACCTGCTTCTGTGTATTTGATGTATTGATGGTTAATGATCAGAAGTTGGGGCATGAAGTACTAAGCAAAAGATATGAAATCTTAAGTAGTGTATTTACCCCGGTAAAGGGCAGGATACATGTTGTCCATAAGAGAAGTGCCAGAACAAGAAAAGAAGTAATTGATGCTTTAAATGAAGCAATAGATAACAGAGAAGAAGGGATTATGGTGAAAGATCCCATGTCCACCTACAAGCCTGACAAACGTGGGGAAGGCTGGTTAAAAATCAAGCCAGAATATGTCAATGGACTGATGGATGAACTGGACCTTTTAATTGTTGGTGGTTACTGGGGGAAGGGGTCTCGTGGTGGAATGATGTCTCATTTTCTATGTGCTGTTGCAGAGACCCCCCCTCCAAATGAAAAACCCACCATTTTCCACTCCATTTGTCGCGTTGGCTCTGGCTATACTATGAAAGAGTTGTATGATCTAGGCTTGAAACTGTCTAAACACTGGAAGCCCTACCATAGGAAGGACCCTCCTGGTAATATTTTGTGTGGAACTGAAAAACCTGAAATGTACATTGAACCTTGCAACTCTGTCATAGTTCAGATCAAGGCAGCTGAGATTGTTGACAGTGATATGTACAAAACTGAGTGTACTTTGAGATTCCCCCGAATTGAGAAGATAAGGGAAGACAAAGAATGGTACGAGTGCATGACTTCAGACATGTTAGAAGACCTCAGAAGCAAAGCACAAGGAAAGCTGGCATCTAAGCACCTTCATGTAGAGGAGTATGATGAGCCACATGAGAAAAAAAGGAAAACTGTTTCAAAGGTGAGGAAGATAATTGGTATAGCTGAGCAATTTAAAGCTCCTGATCTTTCTAGTGTAAGCAAGGTTTCAAATGTATTTGAAGATGTTGAGTTTTGTGTTATGACAGGAACAGGAAAACACTCAAAGTCTGAGCTGGAAAGCAGAATAGCCCAATGTGGTGGCAGTGTGGTACAGAATCCGGGGCCAGAGACTTACTGTGTCATTGTAGGAGCTGAGAATGTCAGAGTGAAAAACATCATTGCTTCCAACAAATATGATGTGGTGAGGGCAGAGTGGCTCCTTCAGTGTTTTCAAACCAAAATGCTGGTGCCTTGGCAACCAGCCTTTATGATTCACATGTCTCCTGACACAAAAGAACATTTTGCTCGTGAGTATGATTGTTATGGAGACAGTTACACAGCAAACACAGATGTTGCACAGCTCAAGGAAGTGTTCTCAAGAATGAAAGACAGTAAGGCAGTGCCCCTGGACTTGATTGCAGAGCTAGAAGAACGTTATTGGTGGCACAGTTGTCATCTCAGTATATTCAGAGGAAGCACTATTTATGTGGACTGTTATGCTGTTGTTAATGAGCCCAAAAGCAAAATCCCTGGAACTACACTATCAATTAGAGCTTTGGAGCTCCGTTTTTATGGTGCAAAAGTAGTTTCTCACCTTGAAGAGGGTGTCTCCCATGTTGTTGTAGGAGAAGATCATTCACGGGTGGAAGAGATGAAAGCGCTCAGGAGAACATTTGGGAAAAAATTTAAAATTGTATCTGAGCTGTGGGTAACACACTCAGTGGAGGAAGGAGTCGCAAAGAAAGAAAATCAGTACTTAGTTTAAAGCAGTTTTTAAGACTGCAGCAAAGGCATGATTGGACTCGGATTTTGTGAGGCTGTCCTAAATTTTTTGTGTTTTCATGTCTGTTTAAAGCTGGCTCTGGCTTAAGAATAACACTGCATTGCTGAAATCAGAGGAAGGCTTTTAATTTTGCTGTTGCGGAAGCAAGAGGATGCTAAGCTATGTTGGAGGGAAAAAAACCACCACAAGATAAATAATTTAAGTCTTTTAATCCACAAACAGGTCTCAGGAGAGATCTGAAATTTTACATAAATAAAATATGCTTGAAACTGTCTAGTTCTAGCTTTAATGATGCTTGCCTCCATTGTTCAAAGTGGAGACAATAATTTATTATTTTATGGAGATTCTGCTATTTATCTGTTGTTACCAATTTGCAGTCACATTCACGTTGTTGTGGACTTGTTTTGTATGTATTCCATATGCTAGAGAATTCAGTAATTTATAAACTTAATCTGGACTATTTTAATTTGCTTACATTGGTTTTAGCATTAAGCACCACCAGCCTCAGAAGCACTTTGATTTTAGGATATTGTGTAGATCCCACGTTTCTTTGTGTAAATATTCTTTGTACAAAAGAACCTAAACTTTTCATTGGGGTGATAATGAATTAATAATTACCTATATATTTATGAAATACGAATCAATTACTTAAAAATTGTAATGACCTCCTGTGCTCATTACAGTTTAACTGTGAAGTGTGACAGGACTAGGCTTTTACAAATAACCATCAGTTTATCTTTTAAAAATGCTTCTTAAGTTACTGTAGGATTAATTTCCAAATATCCAGTTCAATGTATATTTTTCCAGTTACTAAATAAAATCTGTTTTTAAAGTCTGCCTGGTATTTATTTTTAGTAAACAGTAACTTTTGAAAAGCACAAAACTTAGTTTCTTGTTTTACTGTTAGAAAATTCATGCATTAACTTTGAGGGGAGAAAAGTTGAGGCCTCATTTCTTGTTATGTCAGCATTGGTATCATAGAGAAATGAAGCTGGCAGGACCACACGGCATCAGTTTTTAGCTGACCTCTTTCTTCAATGCTTTCCGTGGTCATGTTCATACAAAAGCTCCTGTAAAAGGAATTGGGAAATGTTATATGGGAGGTTAATTGGAAGGAATGTTTTGATATCTCTTAGTGTATTAGCAGCTCCCTTATCATATGAAATGTACTCAATATGTAAAATGTAATAGCCACTGTCCACATATTTCCTGTCACCAGGCCTGCTTTGCTCTTTTTGTTCAGTGGGGCTTGTATGGTGGGAGTGCTTTTTGTTGGTGAGGATACTGCCTTGTGCCTGTCTTGCTGTTCCCTCAGCATGCTTTCCCTCGTGGAGCAGCCCACTTGCATCAACACAACAGGGATTTGAATGAATGAAGGAAAGCCTCCCTTCTCTCTGTTATGTCCCCCTGATATTCATCTGGTATTTAGTTTGGATGTGAACTCCTTTCCAGAACCAAATTAAAAAATTGTGGAGAGCTTATCACCTTTTTACTGTAGTACATGTGTTTGATGAAACACTTAATAACTGTGTGGATCCTGTTGCTCAATTTCCAGTTACTCTTTTCTGAAAGAGTACATCTGTATGTTTTAAGAGTCTGTTTTAATATCCTTGAAAAGCAGAAGATTCACTTACTCAGTTGAAATCAGTCAAAATCTGTCAGCTATAATAAATGACAGGTAAGATGTACTATTCTATTTATGGCATCTCAGTGATCTGGTGAGAGATTTTAAAAAGCTCTGTAGTTTGCTTGTGGGGTTTTTATAATACTTGGTGTCACTCTTTCTGGTAAAATACAATCAAAAGCCATTTAATCTTTCCAATCTATATGTAATTGCTGTTTGAATTCTTTCAAAAGGGGGACTCAAAGTTATAAAATGTCATGAAAAAGGATTAAAAAATGTTCATTCAAAGGTGACTAGGGAAATGCTTTTTAATGTAGTTCAACTGAGCATAAAGCATCTCCAGCTGGTAACAGCTGTTGTACCACTGAACAGTAGATGGGCCTTTAAAATTTTACGGTACTGTTTTTTGCTGTGAGGGGATAGGAATGAGAGAATTCTTTCTAAGTTTGATTTATTATACAAATGTAACAGTGAAGGTGGAGCTTGTAGATATAATCAAAATATTTGTCCATGTTGCTTTCTAGAACCAAGGAAATTAAAAGGCATCAATCTCAAAATTACTTCTTTTAGAAAAAATACATTTAGCATTATTTTTGGATGTTTTTAACAGATACAGCCGTTCTTTGTAATTTTGGGGAAGATTATCTTGAGAGAACATATAAGGGATAATTTCAGTTCAAACTACAAGCATTAATGTTCACAGCGTATGTGATTGTATTTGAAAACTGATGTAATAAGAATGTTTCAGCGTGTATAGTTGTCACTAGATTAGTGACAAAATATATTTAAATTTATTCTTCTGTTAATGTTATGGGTCAAGGAACTATGTAAAGCTATGAAACCAGAGTTCATTTTTCTTCCTGTCATACATAAAGAAAAATACATTTTTCAGGACTAACGTTGCCAGAAATAAGATACCAGGGGAAAAGAAAAGATTGTTACACACAAAATGAGGGGGTATGGTGTGAGGGGTTGTGTATTCCATTCTCTCATCCTTAGTCTTTCCCATAACAGAAAGGATTTACATAGTCTGGTTCTGTATAGAGTTGTACTAGTTAGAATAAGTTAATAAGTATTACTATAGCTTTTTATGAAGTTCAAATTAGCCTTTTGAAATAGATTCAGGTAGAAGGTTGTTTGGTTTTCTCATTTTATGTAGAAGTCCTTGTTCTAATTTAATTTTTTATAATTTGTCTAGCATTTTGTGTTTTGTTATAGTATAAGACCAGCTTGATGGAGAAAGGTAGAACATTAGATGTTGTTTTTCTCACCTTTAGGAATCCTTCTGACACTGTCCTGTAATATTTTCTTAGACAGCTAATGGAGGATGGGCTGGATGAAGGGGCAGAAAGTGGACTGAAAGCTGGTTGAGATGCCAGGCTTAAATAGTTTTCATCAGCAGCTGGGGTACAAGACAAGAGGCAATGGGCACAAAATGAAACAGGAACTTCTGCTTAAAACTAGGAAAATTGTTACTGTGAGGGTGATGGAACACAGGAACAGGCTGCTCAGAGGGGTTGTGGAATCTCCATTCTTGGTGACATTCAATATGTAATCAGATAAACTTGCTCTACCCGACCCCTCAACTGGACAGTGTTTGACTCGATGATCTCGACAGGTGCCATCCAGCCTCAATTGTTCTGGGAATCGGGTCTGAACCTAATTTCCCATTCTGGTTTTAGGTATCTTGTGAATGCTCAAAGTGTCAAATGGTAACATATACATTGCAAATTTAATAGATTTTTTTTTTTTTTGCAGGACAACAGATAGTAGTATAGCTAACTCTCTTTATCAGCATGACTTTTAGAGCAAAACATTAAACTGGAGTAAAAAACAAAGCAAACCAAGAAAGCCCAAAGCATAAACAAAATTGAGTTACAATGAAAATGAACATCAAAGTTGTTCAAAGTCTGCTGAGCAGTGCAAAGAACTCTCGAAGTGCCATGTATAAAATATTTAAATATTAGCTGTATCTGAGAGAACAGAAAAGCTGGTTTTCAGTTTGAGGTGATACATAACTACCATTTGTGAAAATGAAAACAGGCTCCAGTAATCACTTTTATCTGACTGCCCAGTCTTATTTTGGGGGTGCTAAAGTAACAGCTTCTTTCTTGTCATGGTGGACTTTACAAACATAAACACTATGGATCCAAGGAGGAAGTAGGATTTCTCCATGTTTTTGCACATGGAAGCGTCCTCCTGCAGCTAATATGCTACAGCCTCAGCAGACTCTGCTACAGCAGCAACAACAGCACCTAGAGGCAACATGTTCTCTGAAATCTATGTTTTCAGCCTGCACATCCTACACCTGCAGTTAATGCAATAACTGCCTGACCAAAGGCAGTTGGGTGCCGGTGCATAGCTATGTGTATTCAAGTAAAAGCAATAGATGTGTAACATAGCTAGTCTCAGCTTAGGTTTTGTGGTTGCTTTTTTCCTACTCAGTCTTCCACAAATTGTCCCTTGAGTTGGCCTCTTTTGACTATTGAGTTATAGATTTTGTGTGTCAGACCTGTGTGCTGCAAAAGTGGAATGATTTTATACATACAGGTTAATTTCGATTTGCATACTTCTTGGTTATGCTTCAGTCTGCCCTGTAAACGTGTTCACATAAAATTATGCCAAACATAGTTATGTACATCTCAGATTTGGGGGTTTTGTTGGGTTGTTTTTTATTTCGTGGTTTTTTGTGTTTTG
Source organism: Daphoenositta chrysoptera (assembly GCA_013397915.1). Classification (NCBI taxonomy): domain Eukaryota; kingdom Metazoa; phylum Chordata; class Aves; order Passeriformes; genus Daphoenositta; species Daphoenositta chrysoptera. The sequence continues at coordinate 45,254 of VZRO01000701.1, forward strand.
TTTTTTAATTTTTATTTTACTAAAAATCTCTGAGTTCTATTAGAGTAATAAAAAATTAAAGACTATTCAAGGCAAAAGCAAATATGAAGATAATAGTTATCACATTGTTCAGGTCTCTGAACATGATTGTATAAAGAAAAGAGAAATAAACAGGATAGCCAGTTTTGCTGATTACATCTCTCTGTAACTGAAACACAGCAGGTGCTGGGAGTGTGCCTGACACTGCTATAGCAGCAACCAGGGCAGAGCAACGAGGTCATATGCATTAACAACATTAACTAAGTTAATAAATAAAAGACAGTTAAGAAAAACCCAAAATTTTACTCTTTTTTTCCTGTGAATTATGTGGTAACTCTAGAATGATTTTTTACTATGTTGTTATGTCTAAAATCTTATGCTTGATGATGAAGAGCTGTATAAGCAGAACAACTGCTGCGTACAGATCTCATACAGGTTCCTGGCAGACACTCAGTAAAGGTGCAGTGCAGATAATATTTAAATTTTTAAGATTGAAATGTATAACTTTTTTTTAGTGACTGGGAGATATAAAGAAACATTTTACCACTAGGAAGAGATCTGGGTCTTAATATGTAATGGTACTGGACAAATATTCTGCTGTATGTGTTTTGGATAATCTGCCTTCCTGACCTCTATTTTTGGAACACACAGCCAATTCCACGTTTCCAAAATCATGCTTATATTTGCTCTCAGTGTAAAATGCTTTTAGAATTACATGATATTTTTCTACATGCTTTGTACTGGGTTGTCTTTATTTATAAATGCTGGTCTGACTTACACAATTCTTATGGTTCTTTTTGGGTGCTGAACCCTTAGCCCATGTTTTGACTGCTGCCCGGGGATGGCTGGCTCTGGACTGGGTGGCTGCCCAGGACTGTGGCTCGGTCATGATGCTGCTCTGGACTTCTGCAAATGCATGATTGTCTGTCCAGCATGTGAGTGAGCTCCAGGAATTGCATGGAGGGGAGGGGGATTTCTAAATCAGAGTAGCCAAAACCTGATAGAATGTGTGTAAATGTGCACACACATATAGAATATGTATATATGTGTGTGTGCACACATATAAATATCAATATACGTATAAATATTGAGAGAGAGAGAGATTTATGTGGTACTTATGATGGCTCTCTTCTGCCCTCAATTTTTATTATTCCTTCATCTTTAGCAATGCTGAGGAATATTTTTAGAGCTCCCAGAAGTGGATGGGAAGGCTAGACAACAAGAATTTGTGAGTATTGCAGAATTCATACCTACAGGCTGCCCCAGGCTAACACACCTACACAGAGTCACTGGCATGACTGCCTTACACACAGACCTCTTCCTCCCCATCCAGAAAATGGACTGTGGAAGTTTTACTTGGTCAGTAGAAACAAGAAGTTCCCAGGACTCAGCACAGACCATTTCTCGCATTCTGCTGCTTACACTAAACAGAAGTGGTTCCCCAGTTCCAGTTCTTTAAACTATATTGTCAACCATCACCAGCTATTTCTCACTCATACTGCAAAAGTCCTCATTTCTTGAAATAGTCCTGTCATGTAAAAGCTGCACCCTCAGCCCTGGTTAGGCCCTTCTGGCTGGGGCTTTAATCACTGTTTTGGAGAAAGCTATTTGGTCCAGACCAAGCAGCATTATGGACAACAGCGTGGTAGTGGCAGGGCTGTGCCACCGATCTGTAAGATGAAGAATTGAGCCCGAGTTGAGCATCTGACATGGAGAAGAGCCTTGAGAGCATAGAAAACACATGCTATGCCCTGGATTATGTTCAGAAGCAGAGAAGAAACGTGGGGAGGTGACTGGGTTTTGTGGTCCCTGAGTATGGGCACAGCTGTGCTGTGGGAATTTGAGCTCATGGCAAGACTTGTAAGTGTTCATGTTTGGCCGTGCAGCCATGGGTAACGTCAAAACAGAATGAGTGCACAGAGGCCAAGAAAACAGACCACAGCTGCCTCTTACACAGGCTGAGGAGAGATAAAAAGTGCTATGTTGGCATAACCACAGTGTTCTGTGTGCATCTCCAGCAAGGGCAGTGGCAACACTTTGCTGCTCTTCAGTTAAGCCTTCACCCACAGTTATCTGCCCTTTGGCTATATTCCAGAATTTCCATAGGGAATTTCAATACTCATTTATTATTGCACAAAGGTTTTAGCAATCAGACAACACACAAATCACATATTATCTTTTACAATTATATTAAAAGCTTACAGGAATTAAAATAAAGATTAAAATCATTTAGCAGCATTCACACAATAACAGTTCCCCAAAGATCAGCACAAGCAATCAAACATTGGCAGGAAATAAATAGTTAGGCAGGTGGCCAGCATAGATAACTTGGCTCATCAGTATTCAAGCAGGAACAGCCTTTGCATTGTTAGTCAGCCTAATTTCCCCCTCCACACCACAATCACCTCCAGCCCCAGCCTCTTTTTTATCCTCCACTTACTCATTTTAGGTGGGGTTGCACCCTGCAGAACCCTGTGATAGGTCTTGTTTTAAATGCTGTTGAAAGAGGGATACAAGTTATTTCAATTAATATGTTTATCAGGATGACCTGGAAGTTAGTTAAATGCAAATAAAGACAATTATGCAACAGCATTAAGCAGTATGTGCAGTGCTAAAAATGGTGTGAAATAATTTCTGTGTACAAGACAAATAGACTGGATTGGCTGTCTTACGTACATGAATGTACTGTGAGCAGGTTCAAGATGATCACAAGGCAGAAATAACTTTTGCCAATATATCCGTCTAAATCAAATGTTTACCCATCAACATTATGTGCATCTAGCTTCAAAGCAGAGCTGCTTAAATTTGCTAAACAGCCTCTGGAGATCTGCAGAGAGAAATCAGGTCCACCTGCCTCCAGTTACTTGTACAACTTCCCTCACTTCCATGGTATCATGTAGTTCACTGATTTGGGTGTCCAGCCTGTTCACTGCGTCTCTAAGCTTAGTGCTCTGTGGAGACTTTCTAAGATAAAGTGGGTCCTCTTCCCAGGAGTTCTTTGTCGTAAAATGGTCAACACATACCCCAGAAATTCAGAGGTAGAAAGCCTGTCTTAATCTGTCCCAAAGAGATCTGTAAGAGTGAAATCTGATTCACTTTGACTCTTCACACCTCTCTCTCCTTGACTTTCATAATCAAGCATGGATCCATGTTTTGGGAGAACAGTTAAAAGAGCTTTCACCCTTCTACACATTCCACCTACTTTAGTTACAGTCTGTGATTTGACGGCTCCCCAGGAATGAGAGGACCATGCTAATGTTGTATTGTACTGAAACATCCTGGTGCCCGGTTCTCTGACTAATGGAGCATTATACAAGAAGGGGCCTCTAGAAACCCCACAAACTGGGTGAAACACTGTGGACTGGTTAATGACAAACAATCGACCCAGGTGCAGAGGGCAGTGCACACCCATCACAGGAGGCTACAGCTGGGTGTTGAACAAGATAAGGGAGAAGGCTGGGAAGAGGCAAATCCCTAGAGGTGGGATAGTGCTTTTTATCATACCAGTGTCCTCCCTTACATAATGGCTCAGGTATGAAAACTTCCCTCCGCAGAAGTATCTGGACATTCACAAGTAGCCTGAAGGTATTTGCCCCTTCTGAGGGTTTGTTGTTGACTCAGCTGTGCTGACCTGAGAGGCAGCTGTACTGTCTTAAACCCTCAGACTCCTGAAGTGACCCAGGATCCACAGCATGACATCCTTCAGTGTGAAAGCCCAGTAATCAATCCTACCTTCATGCCCCAGGGAAAGTTCCTGGGCATTCCCGCCTGAACCTGAGCACATACAAACCCAGTGGATGTTGTTTTGTGGATTTCCCCCATCCCTGATGGATCAAGACAAGTGACCATCACTTTGACCAACAGACTTCGAAATTGCAACAGTCAAGTCTTGTGGCAGGATCCAAGAGGGTGTGACTATAGACCTTTCTACTCTTATTCCTTCTCTTTCCTATTTCTTACTATCTATCTCTCTACCTCACAATTACTGTTAAATAAAAATCTGTATTATTGACTTCAGCATATGGTCTCATTTGCACCTTACTTCAGGCAGTGGCATCTCTCTCATAATTTTAATAATTGGATCTTAACACACTGTTAAGGGCAAAGAAAAATCTCATTAACTGAAAGAAATTTACTTATTTCTCTTCTCCAAATTTAAATATGTAAGGCAAGACTGGCACAGAGCTTGAATTCTTCCTAAAGTTGGGTGAACATAAACTATTCTTTGAAAAGAACTGGTAAACATCAAGATTTTAGAATGTCTTGGTAACCTGGATTCATGAATAAAGTATTTGCCATGGAAAGTTTCAGTCCCTGCTCTCAAAAGCTGTTTGTTTGTTTGACATCATAGAGAAATCATGATGGGAACTGATACAGCAATCCATTTAAATGCCCCAGACACTGGCCCACAGGATGTAGTGTGAAGTCTGGGGCTGATGCAAATACTTTATTTCCAATAAAGTCCCCAATTAAGAGAGAGAGACTTCACATACCACAGTTTTTCTGCTGGTTGACAACACCTATAAGTTTCCAAAGTATCAGGTCACAGTTTCAGTTTAGGGGAAATAGCTTACCTGTCAGCTACCTTATCACTCCTGATTGATTAGGAAATGTTAAAAGGTACAGGGGTGCAGTCTGAAAATGGAATATATACAGTACTGAGGAATTTTTATGGTACTGCTAGAGTTGAATTAAACACATATGTGTGCTTAAATATAAAAGAGAAACGGATACTGAATAATGCATTGGCCAGAGTTCTACCACTATATGCAGTTCTACATGGACTCTCCCTAGATGTGTCATAAGCAGGTTCCTTATGAACTCTTGCATCAGCACTAATCCTGGCAGTGGATGTGGGTAGCAGCTCAGCCCAGCTGTGGGTCCATTCCCCAGCCCAGCTCCGCTGCCCAAAGGCTGTCCCTAAGCTTGCACCCCTGCATGCTCCCATTCCAGGGTGGTTTATAAGGCAATGCTGAGGTTGTTTCTCATCTCATCATCCAGGGAACATTTATTCCCTTGCAGAAGAAGTCCGTCTGTCTCTGGCATTTCTGCTTCCAGACAGGTTAACCTTTTCTTGCAGTTAGGCCTTCTAGCCCTGCATCCCAGATCATTAATTGGCCACAAATTACCATATTGAGCAGTTACAATTAGACCTTCTCCTTCAACAGCCAGATTTCAAAGACTGGACCATGCAGTGGAGAGCACAGAGCATTCAACTCTTTCCTCTTAGAAGTTATACCTCAAAATCCTCTCCCTGTCCAAGCTCCGCCACCAACTGCTTTTGGTCTGTTTGGGGTTTGGTGGCATCCACAGAAGCTCAGCATGGCTCAGTCATTATCTGTTTGATGTATCCAGTTGATGTGACAATTTGTAACACTTTGGACACCGTTAGCTATTTGCAAAGAGACTATGATTGCATAATACACACAGTTAGAAAGTATATAGCAATTTTTCATTGCTTGGCATGTACAGGTTTTAGCTACCTAATAAAGAGCTAGGCTAAACATTCGTGTGCTCAGCCTTCACTCCTTTCCATGTGACACTCAGAGACTCCTTGATAGCCAGGGAACAGTAATGAGGTCAGGTCAGGAAGATCCCGAGTCAGGTAAAAGTGCCAAGGTTGGCTCTTGCTGCTCTCTGAATTTCATCTCTTCCTGAATTCTCTTTCACCTTCTTCTTCTTCCTTCAGGGTTTTTTCTTTTCCACCTTGGCGTTTTTTCCTTCAGAATCGTTGAACCACTCACAGACCTAGTTTCAATAATCCTACCTCCACTGTCAATTTTACCTTTGTTCTCTCACATGGTTTCCCTCTGCAGATGTTGTCACAGCTCTTTCTTCCAACTTAGCAATTTCCTCAGAAGTCTGAGCCAGGTTTCTCTACCAGAGGTAAGCCTTGGATTCTTGAAACACAGTCAGCTGGAATCTTGTGAGGGAGGAAGAGTTGTATGAAGGAGATACATTCATAAAACTTATATATCTATATTTAATGGAACTTGCAAGACAACCACTTATTTTGAATTCAGGGAGAAGCTGCATGCATTAAGTGCTGTGTGTAGTAAAATCATCTTTCCAGAGACTTGCTTTTTTCTTTTCTTCCCTCCCTATGAGAATTTTATGTTAACCATAAAGCGAGAAATCAGAGGGAAAATGAAGGGAACTGCAGCTTGTTAGGGGTCAGGCCTCTTTATACAGAAAGCAGATTATTTACTTGTTCCCTCTCCCTCCCTTCACATTTTCAATCAAGGTGCCTGAAAAGAATGAACATTGAGCAATCAAAGTGTAAATGCCTGTGTCTGTGTCTATTCATATATAGTAACCTCTGAACCAATGGGACAGTTCTATCCAAATATTTATTTTTACAAAGAAATATTGGTATCCCTCTCTCTGCCCACTCTTCTGCCCAAGCTCCAGCATGGGAAAGGGCTGAGAAGAGAAGGCAGTAATGGGCTCTAGATGGAAAGAGTCTGTGTACCTCTCCTGGAAAGAAAATATTTCAGGTGCCAAAAGAACTCCCCCCAGTTTTCTCATCTTCTCCTGAGGTCAATCCTCCCAAGGCACAGAAAGAGGAACACAAGATTCTTTGGTTGTGGCACTGCCTGTCCTGCTCCCGTCTGCTGCTTAGTGCTCACGTGAAGAGGGAACAATGAATGTCCAGTCACATGAAAATCTCGTACTTCATTAGGCATCAAAGTATCTAATCACTGATCTGCAAAACTCTTTGAAACCACTCTCATCTGGTTCTGTCACTTAGAGAACTCTGTATGTTCAGCATTGCTGCAGTGTTTGATGTATATCCTGATGTGCACCACTCTTGCAAATGCCATGATTTTTATCTGCGTTGTTTATCCAGACTCTTAGAACCCAGCACACTCCTGCTATGTTACTGTCTGCTGTAATATGGTGCTGTTTGTCATTTTTATTTAGTGAGAAAGATACTAAAAATGCAATGCTATCACATCTTCTTTATGAATATTCAGTGAATCTAAACCGAATGGAAATAAAAGGAGAGTACTCATATGAGAAGGCAATTTCTACCTGGACAGAAAGCCAAAGATGAGGAAAAGAGACTGACAGACAAAAAACTGTTCCACAGGTTTTTCCTATTAGTTCCAAAAACTACATAATTGCCAAGCTCACAACATAGGGAAAGTGATATGATCACCAACAGACATCCCCATCAAAATCATGTGATTCGATTATGGTTTGGTTTAAGTGGCATTCCAGTGCTTCACCAGAGTTACTGGATAGTATATGAGATGAAGGGTTGCTGCACAGTCCAACCCCACAGGAAAACTATTAATTTTATATTTTTGTTGGTAATGCAGTTTCAGAGTATTCATTTTTCTCGGGACACTGCAGTTTCTTCCTTAGAAATTTTAGGGCTATGGTTCAGTCCAAGTCTCTGGCAGTGCTGTGCTTTTCCTGAAATGGTCACAATAATATGTCACCATGAAGCACTTTTAAAAGAAAGCTTTATTCTTCAGGATTCAAATATTCAAAATATATTGAATATATTCAAAATATTCAAAATATAAGATCCACATATAAAAACAGGTATGATGATACAATTTCTTCTTTAACGTGTTGCTACATGATTTAATAATCTCACTTGTAATATTGTCAGTTTTAATAGTCCTGTGCTCAAGAGGTATGTATGTTTCCTTAATGGATCACAGTGTAATGTTATCTACACTAAAATAATATCAGCTTTCATCTAGGGAATAATTAAAAGAGGTGTAAGTCATAGATTTATGAATTAAACAAAAACTAAAAATAAAAATGTATATTTCTATGGATAGAGGGGAGTTCTAAAAATTCTTTTACTGAATAAAAAATTCTACCTTTATAGCAAAAAACTTGTGATCAAAAGGATAAACTAAAATTCATGGATNGTAGTCATAGATTTACGAATAAAACAAAAACTAAAACTAAAAATATATATTTCTATGGATAGAGGGGGGTTCTAAAAATTCTTCTACTGAATAAAAAATTCTATTTTTTTATAGAAAAAAACTTGTGATCAAAAGGATAAACTAAAATTCATGGATGGTATTGGAAACAGATGTAGTAGCTAATATAAAAATTAATTGTCCCAGGAAAAGCAAACTCAAGAGGGAAAGAAACACCCTTGTGCTGTGAATGATTTAGACATTAATGAGTCCGTGTTCATTAGCAGTGATGATTGTTAGCACTTAAGACAGCATAAAACATCAATGTCTCCTTTTAAAGACACTCATAATGCAGGCAAATTCTACAGCAATCAGAGTTGAATGAAAGTACTTAAAAGTGAATAACAATCAAATCAAGAAATGACTTTGGGTTTCTTTTTCTTTTTTTTTTTTTTTTTTTTTGTCTCTGATTTCTTGTGCTCTGTAACCCAATATCACTGACAGCAGCTGGCTCTTAATGCAGACAAAAGATTCCTCATGAATACTGAGTTGACATTTAAAGTCTTGTGATCACTCAACTTCGGGAATACATTTGTACATGAAAATTCAGCTGACATATAACTGAAAAAAATCAGCTGAAGCAACATAATTTCCTGAGCACAAAAACAAAGCAAAGATATTACTCTATGTTTTTGAAATTACCTAGTTGCTGTAAAGGTTAAATACATGAAGTATTAAACCCACAGTTCTTGTATCATCAATCAGCATTCCCAAGTGCAGAAGTGTACAAGACCAGAGTATGAACTATGGCACCTCTGGAGCAAAACATTTAATGAGAAAATGCATGTTTGAAAGATACCAATCAGCTTCCATAGGCTGGCCTTTACCTCCTAATTAGTAGTTCCAATGATGTGAGAATTTCCACCTTGTATCATTCTTGTTTTCTAAGTCCTTTGTCATTAAAAGCCCTTTGTTATCCTCATTTTGTTAAAGTTTAAAAATAGGATTTAGCTGTTACAAACTCACCTTAGGCAGAGTTTAGACTTCCAATTAGCATCTGCAAGACTTCTCTAAGTACTACCAAAAGCTTTTAAAGCTAAGTTATCCTTGGTAACATTCAAGGTCGGGTTGGACTGGGCTCTGAGCAACCTGATCTATTTGAGGACATCCCTGTTCATTGCAAGGAGGTTGGACTAGATAACTTCCAACCAAAACTGTTCTGTGATTCTATGATTCTAAGTTCCTTGGTACCTTATCTTAAAAAAAGTATTTTGTCTCCTGCTACTGAATATGAAGAGCAGTGTGCCAGTTTTCACAGCACTGAGCACTGCTGGTGATGAAGGCTGATAATATTCCATCCACCACTCCACAAGGACTCGACTCAGTTATCACTTCCCAGCAAACCTGCTGCTGTGGTTCAGCCTGCTATGCAATGAAATTCACTGTTTCTTTAAAGTGATGCTGATTGTTGTTACAACAGATGTTAACATTCAGGATGTGGGTGACCTGTGTTAAATATCTTGTGGCTGAGAGGCTACAGGCTCACTTGAGCCAACTTTCCAGAGTTTCCGAGGTGTGCAGGCCTTGCTGTACTATGGGCATTCTTTACCTTGCCTGTGGAAGCTGAGCAGGAGCACTGCACTGCCAGCTCTGCTGCAGGAGCTGGTTGTATATTTCAGCCAGTAACAGCTTAACACAGAATGCAAAAACAATGCTTCACATGTAGATTCAAGTTTAGAGCTTCTTCATCCTAAAACAACACACAGCTAATGGATTAATTTGTCACTGTGTAGATATATTTACATATACACACACACATAT